>JABEZY010269243.1:0-13064 GCA_013467495.1 Gossypium gossypioides | reverse complement strand
AGGAAACTATAGGAAACTTTTGACTGAGACAAAACTTTAGATTGTGAAAATGATAAATAGTGAAACTTGTATAAAAGTGATAAAGAAAATTTCGTTTGAAAAAAATATACAAGTGATAACGATAAAACTTATTTCTTTTGATAGCATAAAATTTTAAAATGAGTACTCGCGATGTTAGAACTAAAGGGATGAAAGCACGTAGGGAATCAGGTGAAGGAACCCCAATTGACTCATCTGCGTCTAGGGTGCAAACCCTAGACGGGAGTCAGCAAGAGCTTGCGAATGAGGATATAGTACAAGCCATGTTACAAATTTTTGAACGAGTTGCGGGTGCCTAATCTGGTGTTAACAGTTGTGGCACTATTGCTGAAAGGCTTCGATCGAGTAGGGTCGAATTGTTTAGGGCATTACTGAGATGACCCCCACTGTACCCGAGTATTGGTTAGAGGCTACAGAAAGGATTCTCAAAAATATGGAGTGCACCCTTAAACAAATGCTTAAGGGGACTGTGTCATTACTAGGTGATGAGGCCTACCGCTGGTGGCAAGCTATTGTGAGAGGCACCCAAGCTGACCGCTTAATGTGGGATTACTTTCTAGAGGCATTCCAGAAGAAATATATGGGAATGAGATATGTGGAGGCTAGGAGGCTTGAGTTTATTGAGCTGAGGTAAGGTAATATGTTTGTGACCAACTACTAGACGAAGTTCTTAAGGCCTAGTCACTATGCTCTAGGAATGGTAGTTGATGAACAAGATAAGTGTTCCCGATTTTAATTTGGGATTAGATCTGATTTAATGATGCAAGTGAGGAGGTTAGACGCATTGAGTGCGAATAGAAGGAGCAAGTGAGAGCTCCAGCTAAGGGAGATTCCGGTCCTAGTGGACAAGCTCAGTGTCCAGTTAAGTTAGCAACCCCACCAGAACTTTGTTGTAGTAGGGGATAGGATCCATAATTGTGCCACTTGTGGCAAGAGACATCCGGGTGAGTGTTGGAGAGGCATGGGTGCATGCCTAAAATGTGGGTCGCTGGACCCTAAGATTCGAGAATGTCCTCGGTTGAAATTCTACACCAAATCAGAGAGTTAGCCAATAACCACAACGAGCTTAAGAAGAAAATAGATAAGGTAATACGGGTCAAACATAGCAAGCACCGGGTCAGGGTGCTAATCGAGTTGATGTGAGACAACCAACACTTGTGTATGTGGCTAGGCACCAAGAGAATCATTATGCAGCCAATGTGATAGCAGGTACCTTTACTATTAATGACATTCCTTATTTTACATTGTTAGATAATGGTTTTACTTATTCGTATGTATCTTGTATGATGGCTGAGAAACTGAGTATTCGAGTAGAGGAAACAGTTAGTGATGTGATAGTACTTAGTCCCTTAGGACAATCTGTGAGGTGTTTTGTCCCGACCTTATGGAACTACCTTTTGGAGAATTCTATCTCATATTGGGAATGGATTGGTTGAGCAAGCATTGAGTCATCTTAGACTGCGGCACTAAACGAATTACTTTGAGGACTACTTTTGGGAATGAGATTATTGTGATTAGAGAGCGTCGAGATTATCTTACAAATGTGATTTCTACCTTGGTAGCGGAGAAGTTGGTCAGTAAGAGGTGTGATGCCTACCTTTCATACATCTTGGACACGAATGTGGATAGTACTGCATTGTAGAACATTCAAGTAGTGAAGGAATTTCGTGACGTTTTTCCTGAGGAGCTTCCTGGTCTACCTCCTGAACATGAGGTCTAGTTTGGAATTGAGTTGCTGCCTGGGATAGCACCGGTGTCCATTGCACCCTAACGCATGGCACCTAAAGAACTCAAGCAGCTTAAGGCTCAATTACAAGAATTGTTGGATCGTGGCTTCATAAGGCCAAGTGTGTCACTGTGGGGAGCTTCGATCCTTTTTGTGAAAAAGAAAGATGCATCTATTAGGCTGTGCATCGATTACCGTCGGTTGAACAAGTTGACTATGAAAAATAAGTATCCATTGTCAAGGATCGGTGATCTATTTGACCAATTCTAAGGTGCTACGGTCTTCTCTAAGATCGATCTGAGGTCGAGATACTATTAGTTGCAAGTGAAAGAGGTTGATGTGCCAAAAACTACTTTTAGAACTCAGTATGGGGACTACGAGTTCTTAGTGATGCCCTTCGGTCTTACGAACGCTCCTACCATATTCATGGACTTAATGAATAGGGTCTTTCAACCCTATCTTGATCGCTTTGTTGTAGTCTTCATTGACGATATCATGATCTACTCCAAGTCTGAGTTGGAGCATGAGGAGCACTTGAGGTTAGGCCTTCAAACCTTACGTGAGAAAAAGTTGTATGCGAAGTTTAGTAAGTGCGTGTTCTGGTTTTGAGAGGTGATGTTTTTGGGACACGTAGTATATGCTGAAGGTATTCGTGTGGATCCAAAGAAAATCGAGGCTATCTTAGATTTGAAGTAGCCGAAGAATGTTAGTGAGATTCAGAGTTTTCTCCAACTTTCTGGCTATTATAAGAGGTTTGTGGATGGATTCTCGCTGATTGCGGCTTCAATGACTAAGCTATTAAGGAAGAGAACATCGTTTAAGTGGACCAATGAGTAGCAAGCTTGTTTTGAGACACTTAAGACATTTTTTACTCAAGCACCAGTGTTGATTCAACCTGAGTCTGGGAAAGATTACGTGGCCTATAGTGATGCATCCCATTCTGGTCTTGGATGCATGCTGATACAAGATGGGAAGGTTGTAGCATACGCTTCGAGGTAACTCAAGCCATATGATTGCAACTATCCAACACATGATTCGGAATTGGATGTTGTGGTATTCGTACTTAAAATTTGGAGGCAATATCTTTATGGGGAGAGATGTGTCATCTATACAGATCATAAGAGTCTTAACTATCTCCTCACCTAAAAGGGGCTGAACTTAAGACAGAGGCATTGGATCAAGCTTTTGAAAGATTATGACTGTACCATCGAGTACCATCCGGGCAAGGCTAATGTTGTGGCAGATGCGTTGAGTAGGAAGTCTATGTCAGAGTTGACGATAATGTTCGCTAAGTTGAGTTTATCTGATAATGGCGGTTTGCTTGCAGAGTTACAATGACCAACTTTTATTGAGGAGATTAAGTTGAAGCAGATTTCAGATTTGTCCTTAAAGCCCCATGTGAAGCTTGTTAATGACGGTAAGACTTCATATTTTACTTATAATTTTGAAGGAATATTGTGTTATCGTGGAAGTTTCAGTGTGCCTTTTGATTTGGAGTTGAAGCAATCTATACTTTGGGAAGCGCATAGTAGTTCCTATGCTATGCATCCTGGAGGTAGGAAGATGAATAGACATCTTCGTGACTTGTATTGGTCGCCGGTATTGAAACGAGATGTGACAGAATTTGTGGCTAGATGCTTGACGTGTCAACAAGTCAAGGCTGAACACCAATTCCCTTTGGGTTTGCTCCAGCCTATTCAAGTTCCTCAGGGGAAGTTGGAGCGTATCACCATGGATTTTGTTAGTGGATTACCGTTGATGTTGTCTAAGAAAGATTCTATTTAGGTGATTGTAGATCGATTGACGAAATTCGCCTATTTCTTACCATTGCGCACTGATTATTCATTGCAGAAGTTGGTGAGGTTGTACATCGCTGAGATTGTGAGGCTTCATGGGGTACCAGTGTTTATCATTTCCGATAGAGATCCTCATTTTACGTCATTATTTTGGAAAAGTCTTCATGAGGCACTCGGCACAATATTGAATTTCAGTGCTGCTTATCATCCACAATCTGATGGGCAGTCTGAGAGGGTTATCCAGATTCTCGAGGATATGTTGCGAGGTTGTGTAATCAAATTCCGAGGTAATTGGGAAGGGCATTTACCGTTTGTAGAATTTTCTTATAACAATAGTTTTCAGTCGAGCATTCAAATGGCTTCGTATGAGGCACTATATGGGCGCAAGTGTAGGACACCTTTGTGTTGGACAAGTTTGGGAGAAAAGAAAGTGTTGGGACCAGATTTAGTTCAAGAGACGGAGAAAAATGTGAACATTATTTAGGATTGATTGAAAGCTACATTAGGTCGACAGAAGTCCTACTCTGACTTGTAGTGGAGGGACATTGAGTATAATGTAGGTGATGAAGTCTTCCTTAAGGTTTCATCTCGGAAGAACGTATTGAGATTTGGTCATAAGGGGAAGTTGAGTCCAAGATTCATTGGACCTTATCACATCGTTAAGAGGATTGGACCAGTAGCTTATCAGTTGGAGTTACCTCTAGATTTTGATCGTATTCACAATGTGTTTCATGTGTCCATGTTGCGATGTTATCGATCTGACCCTTCTCATGTGATTCAAGTAGAGGATATTGAGGTCCGTTCTGATTTGACATTTGAGGAGGAACCTGTGCAGATCATTGATTATGATGTTAAATTTTTAAGAAGGAAGCAAGTTCCGCTTGTGAAAGTGTTGTGGACAAATCATGATTCGAGTAGGGCAACTTAAGAACCTGAAGATTCGATGCAGAAACAATATCCTCACCTATTTCAATCAGGTAATTTCTAGGACGAAATTTCTTTTAAGGAGGGTAGAGTTTTCATATCCCATTTTCTTAATTAATTTAATTTAGTAAAAATGGTGAATCTACTAGCTTTTATGTCTTAAAATTATTCGCGCATTATTAAAAACAATGAAGTGTTGTGGCTTAATGTTAGGAAGCTCCTTAGCTATCTTTGAGGTCTCTGCTTCATACCCCTTTGTGCACATATTTTTTTTTATTTAATTTTTGCACATTTTTAGTATGTGCTAGCTAGCCTTGCAAATAGGGAGGATTCCTTTCGTCCATTAGCAAGTCAAACTTGCTTTTTTAAAATAAAACACATCCCCCTTTTCCCTCATTGTCTCACTCCCTTGCCAAAAACTCTTCTCTTACCATAAGCTTGTGGTGCATTGAACCTAGTCATGGTTGACCAAGCTAAACCACCCTTTGTATCGTCCATCACCCCCATTTGCACATTAGTCTCCATTTTTTTCATTTTCTTCCCATCATTTTTCTCTCTTTTTGGCCACCACGACCACCACCATTTTCTTTCCACCACCATGAGTTTATTTGCACCACCATATCACCATCGTCCACAACCAACATTCCCTCTCTTTTCCTTTCGGTTTCCCCTCCTGCCTTTCATTGTGCGCCGTCGTGTCCACCGCTGCAACCACAGTGGGTTACCTTCTCCTCCACCGATTTTCTTCTCATCCCTTTTTTTCTCCTTTATTTCAATTAAAAGTGACCAAACCCTCTTCCCTACTTGTATTTCACAACACCATTGGACAATTGCACCCCCGTAGTCAGACGACCGTCGAGCTATCGCCGCCGTTAAACCACCATCGTCGCCACTAGTGACAAATTTCTTCTTTTTTACTTTCTTTTTCTCTTGCCGATTACCCTAGTGACTAAAACACATATTTTCTTTTCTTTTATTCAATTTTTTAGATTATCCAACCATTGATTTTGCTCCATTTTTGTTCCTACGATCATCTCGTAATGAAACAAGTGTAAGTGGAGTTTGGGATTGAAAATCCTTCGTCATAAAATTTTGTGACATGGCCGAATATCATTAGTACTAATACGATATTGTGTTAACATGAATGGCATAGGGCCTAAATATTTCGTATTTTATTATTACTATTTCAAAAATCATTAGTACTAATACGATATTGTGTTAACATGAATGACCGATTAACAATCCTCCGAGAAATCAATAGTGAAACATTGCGAGAGTGACGACTTCGAGTATTCGAATTGAGAGTAAGTATTGGTGAGATTTTCACATTAAATCTCGTAATAAAAGCCATATTATTCGAATAGATCATGGCTAAAATAGGTTAATCGTGTGTTTCAATTTGCGATCAAGACTAAACCTAAATGAAACTTCTACAAGGGAGAAAATAGTTTAGATCTACATTAAGGTGTGGGATTTAACTCTCATTTTAAGTGAAGTTTAATATTACTATTTAATTAAAATTTTATTTAATTAATTAATGTGTCTATACATTATGTACTCGTGTGGAGTTGAAAAACTCAATCGAAGAGGAAACCAAGTAAGTGACCTAAACTATTAGGTGTTGTGAAAATCCACTATTTCTGATATGTGATGTATGTAATGTTGATATCAACTATATGTTATGTGATTTATGGCTAGATTGATATGTGATGATCTAAACATGTGATATATGTGTATTTGTATGTTAAAATCCATGTTTTTATATAAATATGTATATTAAAGCACGCTAAAGTCAAAACTATGTGATATGTGAAAATGTGAGCATGATACATGCATATGTGTAAAAATAGAGAAATATGAATTATGAGCATGAATATGTGAAAAATGTCAAAAGTGAAACATATATGTTTAAATGGTCATATCACATGGATGGGGTGGGATTGTGAAAGGAGGAAGCTACGTGGTAGTTTAACTACAATTATGTGGTCGTTATCGACAATTATGTGGTGGTCTATCCACGATGTGCTATGTGACCATTCATCGATATCTATGTGGTGGCTTGTCCACAAACTGGTGTGTTATTGGATGGACGAGTTCTGGGGAGCTCGATATTGGTATGTAGCGGAGAGAGGTAGGAAATCTTATATTTGTGCATTGTTCATAAGCATGCCATGTTTGATTCAATAAATGAAATAATATGTGAATTTTTTGAAAAATGCCTTATTATATTTTGATGTGTATGTTTTAAAATAAGTGTTTATTTTGATCTCACACTGAGCCTTTTAAAGCTCACCCATGGTATTCGTGTGTCTCAGGTAATCCTCGTACTTAAGGCTCAGATTTGGATCTTCGGAGGGGCTCTCGGTATAATATGTTTTCGTGGTTAAGGATTTTGGAAATGTTTTAGCGTTTTAATGGACTTTTTGAACTTCTTTTGGACTTTTCTTATGGACTTTAAATTGGGTTTCTTTAAATTTTTTTGGGACTTTAAATTTTATATCATGAACTGTGGTGAAGGACATTTTTTTGATTTAATAAGGTATTATGCATGAAATGTTTTTATGTGATTTCTAAAACGATCAAAGAAATGTTTCAATTATTATTTGCCGCTACAAATATGGGTTTTAAAAACTAATTTACATTTTAAATAATTTTAATTATAAAGGAACACATAGCTCTAAAACGAAAAGTACAAGATGTTTTACAAAATCAAAGATTTTCAAAAGTTAAGTCAATTTTCTGTTAAAAATAATTTTGGCAATCTTTAAGGCTCATGTAATCGCCCAGGTTAGGCCATAGCTTCTAGGCCCGATTTTAAGGGTTACAAGTATGGATACCTACATGTTTAACTTTGAAATTTTGCGAAATGGTCCAAACGCTTGAATTTTTAACATGGTAAGTTACATTGATATATGTCTAGCATGATTTAATGATGATTAATGTTTGTATATCTTAAAACTCATGCAAATGTTAAGAATAACATGTGTCGGCTTTAATAAAATGAACACTGTAATATACAAGTAGTGAGACGGTGGTGTGGCATCTTTATATTTGAGCTCGATGAACTGGCCAGGTTTAGGGTGTTACATTTGGTGGTATCAGAGGTCTAGGTTCATTATGCTTAGACCTAGGTGATTATTGTCTGTTTGGAGTTTCAAAACTCATGAGTCTAATCTCCCTGCTTTCTTGAATTTTTTGATATAACTCTGATTGAATTACGTGGAATTGGTTGAAATGTCTTTGATTGAATTGTATGTGGGGTAAGAATGGGAACACATTCCCTTTAATCTTAAAATTTTCTTACAGGAATGAGACTTGGATCATTTTCCGCCACTCACACCGTTCATTTGTTTGTTTGTATGCTAGATTATTAGATATGCCTTCTAGACGTGTTAATGTGAGAGCTAGTGCCCAAGAGGATGGTACATCCTTTGCACCTCTTGTGCCGCCACTAGTGTGAACATAACGGATTAGGGTGTAGGCCCTCTGACGGTAGCTATGATAGGAGCGTTTCAGCGGATAGTTGGTGCTAACCCTATTCCTACACCTTTTAATCGAGGTTTGCCACTTGAACATCTTCGGGCATTAGGTGGTAAAGAATTTTTTGGAGTGAAAGGTACTAATCCGACCGTTGCTGAGTATTGGTTGAAAGGAGTTGAAAGGATCCTCAAGAAGATGTCTTATTCTAACGAGGAAAAGTTGGGTTGTGCTGTGTCCTTACTCGATGGTGAGGCTCATTGTTGGTGGAATACGGTTAGGAGAGATACCATTTCTGATAGGTTGACTTGGAACTACTTTCTCGAGGTTTTTAAGAGAAAGTTTATGGGCGAGCAGTATAAGGAGGCTCGTAAGCGTGAGTTTCTAGATTTAGTTCAGGGTGATTTGTCAGTGGCTGACTATGAGGCTGAATTTGTGTGACTTAGTCAGTATGCTCCTGACATGATGCTTTCTGAGAGGGACCATTGTAAGAGGTTTTGTTTTGGGCTTAATCATGAGATTCAGGTCTACTTAGTAGCTTAGAATGTAGAAATGTTTAATGGGTTAGTTGAAAGAGCTAAGGCAATTGAGGAGACCTTAGCTAAGCTATCTCATTCTATGGTTAGTGAGTCTGGTAATAGGACTTCTAATGGTGCATTTGGTCGACTGCCTATGAGAGGGTCTCAACCAGGTCAGTCTAGACAGTAAAGTAGTGCTGTGGTTAGTGCTAGTGGTTCGATGGGTGGTTTTTGATGGTCGCTTTGTACAGATTGTAAGCATAGGCATTTTGGAGAGTGTCGTAAGTTGGCAGGTGGATGTTTTAAATGTGGTTCGAGTAGAGTTGAGGTTTCGCAGACTCAGAGTTCAACATCTGCTTTTACGCCTACTAGAGGCTGTGGTAGAGGTAGTGGGAGACCGATTGGGCAACGAATTGTTTCTCGTACTGTTACTAAACAAGTTGAGTTTAGAGGTCCTGCATTTGTTGTGGATACTCCACAGCTTTTGTGAGCAGCATCGTGTAGCGTACGTTCCGACCCATAGCTCGTGTGAGCAGGCCCATTTCACAGCTCGTGTGAGCAATGATGTAAAGGAAAGGTTATGGTTATATGTTTAATAACAATTCGTGTGAGCTTTCCCAAGTATCCGATAATATTCTAGAGGGTTCAACGGGTATGTGAAGGAATCGAAAAGGTAAGTTTCCAAATGGAATAATGCATATGCTCATGAAATGGTGAATGAATCCCATGATGTACGTTCATGTAGAAGTGGCTTACCTTATATTTAAAGTAAGTTATGTAATAATGCACTAACTTGTGTATTGTTGATGATGATGCTTAGGCTTGTACCATTTTGTGATTGGAATGCATTATGCTTATACTTAGTGTTAATTTGATGAAATGGTAAGTTATGTTTCATGTTCTATGAACTTACTAAGCATTATGTGCTTACGTAGTTTTCTTTCTCATGCTTTATAGATTATCGAAAGCTCAAAGCTAGTCGAAGACCTATCACACTATCCAACATAAATTTCAATAGTTTTTGATGTTTTGGCCAAGGTTATAATGGCATGTATAGGTGGGCTTATAATGATGTTTAGTTAAATGCTTAGATGTTGATTTGGTATATATAAGTTGATTTGTTTGGTACATTTGATGCCTTATTAGTTTGTGTTAATATGGTTATGTTGTTGCATATTTGAATGGCTCAAATGGCATGATTTTGTGATGGAATGGTAATAGTCAAATTGTGGCATATTTGGTGAGTTTTGAAGTTAATAGTTGATGAATGAAAAGTGGTAAAGTTTGCATGTTTAGGTAAGTTTGGATGTTTACAATTGAGGTGCCTTTTATGGCATATTGGTTGATTGTTTTTGGACTATTGAATTGGTCATTTCATGTAAGTTTTGGTCATTTCAAGGGATAAATATTCTTAAGGTTGGCTTGAAAGGCTCAATCGGTCCAAAGAAAAGTTTGCCTAAATCATTTTCAAAATTTCATGCTTCCTAAAATTTCACCTCAAGAAATTTGTAAGTCAATTCTAGAGACTAAATTTTCATGCATGCTTAGCTTTCTTAAGGAATTAAAAATTTTATGGTTCAATTTACATGCTTTATTAAGAATAACATTTATGTCATAATTAAGCTAACATAGCAATTATTATGGTTCAATTTTTTGAACAAAATATAACTTAATCATAATTATAGGAAAAATATATTCTGAAAAAAATTCAATTTTTGGGCCCCTACTTAAGATGAACAAAGTCCCCATTGTTAAAAACAATAGTTAAAACAAAAATAGAGAAGTGAATAGATACTATACACTAGGTAGGATCCCAAGAAAAGTAGGTAAGTCAAATTTGACTGCTTAAATACCAAGTTTTTCCTAAACAGACTCAATTCTAGACATGTACATATCTATTGTCACATTTCTTATTTTGCAAATTGTTCAATTTTATTAATGCAACCTCTTGTTTTACTATGTGAGAAATAGAAATATCCTAAAAGATTCTAAGCCTAAAAACTTAAACTATCCTAAGAAATAAAACAAAGTAAAGTAAAGTAAATATCCCCCATTTTTTATTTATTTGCAAACCCCTCAGAATCCAACCCATCTTTTGCTTCATCATCCTTGTTTTTGCTCAAATTGCCTCATTCCTTCTTCGACATTGGAGTCCAGAAATTGAATATAAAGTCTAGAAATTCATGCTAAAAAACAAACATGTTGTGAAAGATTTTCTTAAAAGCATCTCTAATTGAGTTATTTCATATTTTTGAGAATCTCTAATAAGATTGTTGTTGTTGCTACATATGCTGCATTTAATCCATCATCTTTGACAGCTCATCTCGAAGATTTGGGCTCGATGAATAAGTTCTAAACATCAGGGTTGCTATGTCAGGTTCGAAATCTAGTTCAATTGGCTCTGTCAAGTTAGGAATTTCAACTAGCTGTACTCGTTCTGATTCTATAGGAACTTCATCTACTTCAGCTACAAAACCAGATTTCTAACAAAAATCACATAGGCTACAAGTCACCCTTTTTATACCATATTAAACCAGATCAAAAGCAAATAAAAAAAAGCCCAAATCCTATGTGCCTAACTAATATGTCAAAATTGAAACCTCAATTCATAATTTTAAGCTAATCAAATGCGTATACACATAACAATATCAATATGCCTTTCAGGCACCTCAACCATTTCCGTTATACAAAGCACAACCAAAAGAACATACAAATACCAATTCAATAGTCACTAAATGATATATTCATCTTCAACTTCTAAAGCACCAATTAACCATTCAATCAATCTCCAACATTAAGCATTAACTTACCAAAACATCTCAAAACATAACCTAAATGTATATCATCCATCAAGCATCAAACAAAACACAATGCATACCATGATATTATCTCTCATCTATTTGAACATTAGGCATAAAATCAAAACAACCTAACAAGTCATCAACAACAAAACCATTAACATCACATGCATAAATATATATATACTTCAAAATGCCAAACAAACACATAATGACCATTATAAGTATAAAAACATTCCTAGGTACATTTCAAGACCAAAAAGAACAATTCACCAACACTTGAGTTTAGGATTACTGCTGGATGCTGAATCGACAATCGATTCTTTAAGTACCTAACCTACGCATAGAAAATAAAATCGTACGCTGAGTATAACTGACTGGTATTTCTATAATCTGAACATTAAAACATAATACATGTCATAAAAATGCTTAAGTTAAATAAAGATGATATGCAATACACAAGTCCAATATGCCAATTCATAGAGTCATTAACTTTCACAAACTCATTTTACTACTATTAAGATATAGCAATCATATTTCATGAATCATTTAATAGCATAACACTTATGACAAATTCCATATCAATTTTCGATCTCGCGAATTCATTAATCATAATCATTTAATATTCAAAATTTATTTCCATTTCTCATCACTTTCTATTTCAATATCGAAAACCTAAATTTTTACCATTTATTTCCCTATTAACAAGACTCAAACTTGGATCGATACAGGATCCAACCAACACACCAGTTTGGCACCCAGTGTCTCATCGGACAAATCCAAAGCAAATAGTTGCGCCCAACGCTATAAATAAGTTTAACACCAAGTGTCTCATCAGTTAAACCAAAGCAAATTGGCACCCAGTGCCTCATCGACTCATAGTCAAAATAACCCTAAACTCTTCCTATCTTATGACATGCCAACTATATCTAACTCTCCCCGAACAGTTAATAGGGTTCCCATTTCGTATTTCATTAGCATCAAATATCTCATTTCACCTTTCTTTTCATCATAAACATATAAATTTACATATAACAGCATTATATCATCACATTACATACTCAATTTCACATTTGAATAATATATATATACACTTTTCATAAACATTCAATTTAGTCCTTAGATATATCAATTAATTGAATTCAATCCAACTAATTTATTTATCGCAAATGACTCACCTCATATTCTTACCATACAAAAACAGTTCAAAATGGAGCAATTTACAAAGAGTTCAAGTTATAGAAACACAAACCGTAAACTCTAAGCTACTCGTCGATGACTTTGTCCTTTCCCTTCATTTTCGAGGAATCTGAATCGACATTAGCTACGGATTAAAAAATAAAAAAAACTATCAATACATAGCCGATTTCACATTCAATTTCTAATTTATGCAAAGTTTGCATTTTATTCCATTTAGTCCCTAAACCGGGAGTAACATAATTTTCACATTTAACCCTCTAATTTAATGTCGAAATCACAAGAGTCCCTATAGGACTTCCTATTTTTCCATTGCACCACAAATTTTACAATTTTTGCATTTTAGTCCCTATTGCACAAAATCATCAATCAACTTTACAATTTAGTCATTTTTATAAACTAAACTTAAAATCTATCAAAATACCACCAAAAACTTCAACTATCCATCAACGATAAAAATCAAAATCTTTAACAACACTAAAAATTATGACATGGGTCAGCTAGCTCGAACTACCAGGATTGTAACACCCCAAACCCGACCCAGACGTTATGGCCGGATCTAGCGATGTCACATGATAGGGTGTTTGAA
>JABEZY010269218.1:0-22158 GCA_013467495.1 Gossypium gossypioides | reverse complement strand
TGTCATAATTTTAAAATAAATTTTTCCTCGTCGGATTTGTGGTCTCGAAACCACTGTTCCATCTAGACCTAAAATCGGGCTGTTACACTTCAACCCAGGCTACCAATACAACTCGCGAAGGTCACAGTACATTTGATTACTTCCTAGGTGCATTGAATAAGGGTTACTGTGAGCTTTAGTAAAGATCACATGTGTAAGCTCTTTATCACAGGGTATGCAGAGTCTCCCACGGAAACAGAGTATCCTTTCTTCAGTCAGTGCGAAGTCCTCTTGAACACCCTGCTATACTTGGCAAACCCACTTTACCAATTTTTTATCCGTGACTTGCTTCTCTTTTTTTTTTGTGAGAGGGTTAGTTTTACTTGCAATTTGGCAAGCACTCCCCTATCATTCGTCATACTCAAACTTGCAAAAAGAGCTCACAGTTCACTCATCGGCTTCCTTTACCCATCAGATAAGCCCACGTTTTCCTTTTTAATGTAATATTCTATCACAGAATCATAGTCCTTCAGTAGTTCTATCCATCTTCTCCATCACAAGTTTAGCTCTTTCTGTTTGAAAAGATACTTGAGGCTCTTATAGTCATTATAGATGGTACATCGCTCGTCGTACAAATAGTGTCGTCAAAACTTGAGTGAGAACACTATTGTTGCTAACTCCAGATCATGGGTTGGGAAATTTTGCTCATGAGGCTTTAGTTGTCTAGAGGCATAAGCCACCACCCTGCCTTCCTACATTAGCATGCAACCAAATCCCATGTGCGAGGCATCATTATAAACTAAAAAGTCCTTCCCAGATTCTGATTGAATCAATATAAGTGCTTTAGTGAGAATTGCCTTTATTTGTTCGAAATTTTTATGTCTTTCATCTGTCCATGCGAATTCCACATCCTTCTATAATAGCTTTGTTAAGGGTGATACTACAGTGGAGAACCTTTCAATGAACCTGCAATAATATCTTGCTAACCCAGAAAGCTCTGCACTTTAGTAACACTCTTCAATTGTCTCCTCTCTAAAATTACCTCAATCTTTTTTGGGTCTACACAAACTCCCTCTACTGAAACCATATAACCTAAGAATATAACTCCCTTAGCTACAATTTACACTTGCTGAGTTTCGTAAATATTTACTTCTCTCACAGGATCAGTAACACAGTTCGCAGGTGAGCATCATCCTCTTCCTTCGTTCGTGAGTATATCGAGATGTCATCTATGAAGACCACCACGAATTGATCCAAATACTCATGGAACACTCGATTCATCAATTCAATGAATGTAACAGGTACATTAGTTAAACTGAAGAGCATGGCTAGAAATATTTTCACCAATCTAAGAAGACATGTCCTTGGACCATCAAGGGAAACCTATAATACACTCTATTGACCAAAATAATTTCACCAAATGAACTAGTGACATTTATACCCTTATCAATGTTTCTTACTGGAATACCCAACTCACATGCCAATTTACTCAAAATTTATGAGTGTGTAAAACCAAAATCAATCAAAGAAAACAACAGAATAGTTCGCAGAGTGAATGTATTTGTGATGAAGTTGATCATTCCTTGATCCTGTGGTTCCTTACAAACATATGCTCCTGCGAGCCCTCCTGATCAATTTGGGTGGAAACAGTGTACGCTAGGGTTCACTGCCCAACCTATCTCGTATCACTACCTCTACCTCGACCTCGATCGCGAGCACCTACTCGTACTAGTGTAATAGTTAAATTTTAAGATTATGGCCTTTCCATCCGGCCTGGGTAGTCCCTTAACATGTCTTCTTTGAATCCACACTTAAAGCATCCCCTAGTGAATTTTTGACATTCCTGCATTCGCAATGTTCACAGAGCGACAAACTTGACAATCTCGGTGAGCTTCCAGTACCAGTCATAGTGTCATTCTGCTGTCATAGCTAATCTATTCAGAAATAAATCTAACACTTTTTTTGGAGTTATGTGATTTGCGATCTGTCTTGGATATTCATCCATACTGTCCAGACGTTCGTGACCCTATTACATTGTAACATCTTGAAATTAGGTTTAGATGTTTGGACTTTGCAGCAGGGGGTTCGCTAGTGGTACGATGAACTAGTGTCTCTTAAAAGACTTTCAGCAGGTTACGCCAACAAGATCGATGAATGGTGTGCACCTAGGAATTTTACTTCTTTTTCAGTTAGAACACTATCCATGTACGTAACCCTTTTCCTTAGTCAAGTAAGGTATACTAAGAGTACTAAAACACTCAGTGCCTATAAATTAAGTCATTTCCATGAAAATTTCTCTCATCGATTATTCTTTTTATCAAGTCTCTGTTCTGAACCAAAGTTCTTAGAAACCAAGGTAAGCCACTACTAGGGTTAATTGTCCAAAAAACTAAGTTCACTTGTGTGTTTGAATTTTGTGTGACTTGTTAAGTAATTTCTATATGTTACAAACAATTCAAACCATCTACCAACAAGGAAAAAGGAAAAACAAAACTTGTCTAAATTCTTAGCTAATCGTTGAGTGTTCTGCCCGCGAACCATTATGTTTTCAGGAGCTTAGGGTTTTTAAAAAACTAAGTTCCAAGAGTAAGATTTTCTATAAACTCTTCTTTCAAGATATGTGATTATGTTTTTAAAGATATGTTTCATACGTGCTTTTACGTGAACTCATGTTTTAAATGTTTTAAAGATATGCTTCAATAAACTTTGTTTTTGTGAGCTCTTTATGCGAGCTCTATGTGAACAAGTATGTTATGTGAGCTCCTATATTAGATATATTGGCATGCCATAGGATTGTGAGTACTCACCTATAAGTTTTTGATTTGGACGTTGAGGCTCTAGGACATGTGGAGAGATAAGGGAATGCTGTGCTACGCTCCATTCAAAGTGACATGTTGGTGTACATGAGAGTGTTTAGCTTTTTGCTACACTTATAGGACATGTTAAGGACATGTTAAGGACTCTTTGAGTCATAAGTGAGGTGTTATAAGAAGATTCTCTTATCCAAGTATACAAATATGACAAGTATAAGAACATATTTTTATGTTTTCAATTGTATAAGAAGAAAAGTATAAGAACAAGAACAAGCACCAAGGACATGTCAAGTTTGTGATTATGTTTTTTGATTTCTAAATGAGAACAAGTCAAGTTTTTAAATCAGATTTATACGAATATGATATGTGTTCTACAAGTACATGTGAAAACGTTTTGCAAACTTATATGTTTCTTTGACAAGCGGGAAACTACTAACTGGGTCTCATACCTTTACAGCGAGCCCACCTCACGAATTGGTTTTCAAACTAAGTTTTTGTTTTAACTCTGTATTTTTAGCATAGTATGATGTTTCCTATATATTCCTTGATTTCTCAATGAACTTACCCATTTTTCTCTTACTTCATAGGTAAGTAGATCGTGGAAAATAATGGCGAGGTGATTGATCCAAGTGAAGCTAATCAAGATGGCTACCAACGAACCATGGGAAGAGGTGATGTGGTTATACGCTTAGGATTAGAATTATTATACTAGATGACTTTAGTGTTATAGAACATAATTTTTCCTTAAGATTATTTTATTATTCAAATTCAGGAACCATGGAGTTAAATACTTGTTTATTTGATTATACAGAATTCTTTCAGTATGAATAAAGATCTAAGCTTCATTCATTTTGTGTGCGCCCTGTTATGTTATATAAATTTTGACTAAGTATGACTTAACCCCTTATGTGAACTAGATTTTTTGTGAGGTATGCATGCATGCGACCCCTATAACCTCCTAAACCCGGTCTAGACGTTAGGACAGAATCATGAAGGCCACATTGCACACCTTAGTGTCGAACCTACTCTAATGATAGTTTAAGACGTTCAAGTACTATCTTTTATAAAATCATGGTTTCTATTGTTAACTTTGGAAAATATCCCTTTATTCAGCCCAACTATGCTTTAATCAAATTAGCGAATTAGGTGAATTTTTATAAAACCTAATTGTCGGCATTGCTTTAGAAAAATCATTTTTAATACCTTCTTAGTAGAGGAAAAATATCATTACTAGTTAAATTATTAACTTAGCCATGTATCATGCATAGTCCAATTTGAATATGCAAGATTTGTAAAACCAATCCAAGTATGAGTGTCATGCATGCGTGGTAATCCCCAAAACACAAACTGTCCCAAACCACAGTTTTAAATAACATACATTCCAAAAATCAACTAATAAAAATAATGAGAAAATAAACGAAAAATAAAATTAACAGAAATTAATATGACGAAATTGAGTCTGAAGTCCATCGTACGTCCGCATGCCAATTCAGATCCTAAGTTCGTCAATTACCTGAGAAGTTAGGTAATGGGGTGTGCTTAAAAAGCTTAGTGTGAGACTAAACAAACATGCATTAAGCATTCATTCAAGCAATTTTATGGAGATGCCCATAGCACATTCAAACATTATCAATAACAATTTAAATGCATATGATCGTGATAAATGCACATGTGAGATCCTACCATACCATCTGCTACACAAAACGAGTTCCCCAAAAGCTGTTTGCCAAACTCCAACAATTACGAGCATAGCTCGATATAGCCACCAATAATTAATAAAGTAGGAAATCTGTCGAATATCAAATAGTGCGGCCAATCCCCTCGATATTCCAAATGCAGTGCACTGACTACGAATATACGCAGACTTAATATGTCATCGGTACTCCATAAAACTTATCTGTCAACCACAAAATATCCCAACCCAATACATATGCAATATGTCACACAAACTCATACATATTTAATTTCAATACTTTTCATACTTATTTGACATGTTCAACATGTCCTCAATAATCACATACTTTCGATAAAAGGAAACAGTGTTCTAAATTTCAAATTACGATTAAGATGCTATCTATCAATATCATTCAATTTCACATACTTTACGAATTTCATTGTGCATAAATAGTAACCTCATGAATATACATTATAGATGATATTTCATGCATTTAAATCATGCATAAACCTAATGTCTTAATAATTCATACCATTCAATCAAACATTCTTATATCACATAATACAATTAAGCATAACAATCTCAATCACACATTCATACTGTCAAAGTAGCAATTTTGCAAACATATCAATCTTTTAAGGCTTGAAACGTACATGGTTTCGCCACTCACAAAACTAATACTTTGGCTATTAAGTCAATCCAATCAGCAAGCTAATTTATCAAATATAACATGGAATTTATCATTATCAAACAAATTTACGAGTTTAGGACCCACACCTTATTTTTCACTTTCCTTGTAGCACACTAGCAAATCTTTCAATTTTCCTTAATAAATTCTTATATGAACCTAAACCAAAGTTCAGTATAAATTAAATCAATTTACCTTTAAACTAGCCCTTAAATACCCACTTATGAGTTCAAACCAATTGTTGAAATTATAACTATTTTACGAATCCAAACTAGTTAGGTTTCTTACATTATTTTTATGTGAATTGCACATGCGATCGTTCTTCGGCTTTACGGTTGATTTGGAACGTTCAGGTCAGAACCTAATTATATAATATATTAGAAAATCAGTAGCTAATAATAATTAAATTCCTTCATCTAATCAATCCATAACCTTTACCCAAAAACTATGCCGAAACAACAAACTATTTTACGCTTAATTGCACTTACGCTTCCCAAGTTGTGAGTTTTGAATGGCCAATCGATCTAGAACGATTTTACCTAATTGATATGGGTTTAAAGGTTGATTAGAAGGGTTCAAGCACTCAACTTAAGGATGAAATTAAATGGGAAAGATTCAAGAAACAAAACAACCCCCTTTTCTACACATATGCGCACGTACCACCACTAATGGTGGCTAGAATTGGGGCTGAACTTTAAAACAAATTGAGATCTAATTAAAAGCTATAAAAATACCTTTAAAAACATTAAAAATTCCCTAGTTTCTAGATCTAGAATTTTAGGTTTTTAACTTAGAAGATTACCCAAGAAACTAAAAGAAAAAGAGGTCTTACACAAGCTAATGGAGATGGGCAGCAATGACACTTTCTTGGAAAGGTTGGAGTTTATCTTGAAGATTCAAGATTTCAGTTTTGGGGCTGTTCTAATTAAATAAAAATTGTAGAAATTTAGGGATGAAGATGATGCTCAATCTTGAAAACAAAAGAAAGAAAAATCAAGAGTGAATGGTGGTGATAGGTGCGACGTCAATAATGGTGGGAGAATGAGAAATGAAAAGAAAAAAAATATCAAGAAAAGGAGAGGAGGTTAGGGACGGCTAAGGTAGGAGAAAAGAGAGTTAGAGACTAATTATTTTGATTAAAAATTGTATTTATACCTAGGTTTACTAGGCTTGGACGATAATAAATTAAAAACAAGGCTATTTTGTAAAAAAATAATTTATTTTAAAAAAGATGGGACTTTAACTTGGGAGTTCCAACTAACTTTCATACTTCCACAATTAATTACCAACCATTGAGCCAATTCTTTATTTTTGATTTATTTCTACATTTTTATTCAGATAAATTTTGGGATGTTACAACCCCTATGTGTTTGCGACCTTGTATTGTATGTGAACCCTTATTAGTGAAAGCCTTAATTATTTACGAGCCCAATTAAAGTATACGAAGCCTTGAAGGTATGACCTTTCTTGCTACAAAGCCCATACAGTATGTGAACCATGTTATATGTTCTTATACGAACCTATGTTTTTGTTCAGACCTTAATAATAAGTTCTAAGTACTTGTGTATTTTTGTTCGAATATGCGAACCTTGAAGTCTTTACTGTTTGCTGACGTGCGAACCCTTCGTCTTTACGTAGATTATACTTGCTTACATGCTTTGTGATAACATATTATTATGACATTTCGCTGCATTGTGATAACATAGCATATTTTAATTCTGTAAATCTATGGTGTGTTGGAGGTTAGGTTGAGAGTTAATGGGGTATCACTCCGGTGACTTATGTGGCACACCAGATTCGAGTTGAACCAACTCGTTCAGGTCTGGGGTGTTACAGTTCATGGAGCCACTGTTCTAATCTCCTTGATAACCTTCACTTTTTCAATCAACTCATTGAAGATCCCCGTGTCATGTGCTACCAGATAGATTTGAATGTCACAGCACAACCCAAATTGAAACCTTTTGCACCAATCCCTTTTTAGAAAGTCTGTAACACCCAAAATAGGGCCTAAGAGTTTTAGGAGTATTTTAGGAATTTTAGCCTTAAAGTGTTCGATATTATTGGACATGGTATATCGGTAATGTTTTCAATTATGGTTTTTAGAAAGTCAAATCAACTTTTGAAAAAGTGTTTAGAAACCTATAATCTTAGAAAAAGAACTAATTTGTAACAGGGTCAAAATTTAGAGCGTTTATGTTGCAGTTGGACCAGTTTTTAAAATGCAACTTAATATCACCCTCATCTATTGTTTTTTTCCACATTAGTTTTCTTCTCATTCCTCTATTTGTCGTTCCTTGTTCTTCCTTGCTCTCCTAATTAGTTTTTTATTTCCAAACTATATTACTTTGATTCCCATTCTTCCCAAAGCATTAAATATTCATAAATCTTCAAGAAAACATCCTAAAATTTCATAGATTTCATCATTTTCCTCACGTATGGATGTTCGCTGATTCGCATCAAAAGTCCATTTTTCTTCCACCAAAGGTAGCCATTCATCTAGCCATTATCTTTTAATGTTAATTAGTCTTTGAAACTAAATTTTTAGTCGTTAAATCGCATGTTTTGATTAAAAATCGAAAATCGGGCTCATTAATGGTGGATTTTGGGATTTTCGATAAAAATGTAGTTTTAAAGTGTTTTTCAATTAGTTTTGATGAGATTAAAAGGTTTCTAAACTTACTTTAAAGTTTCATTAAGAATTTCTAGGGATTTAATGAATTTTCGAAAAATTTCCATGAACTTGTTGAAAAAGTCGATACCATGAATTGAGTATAATAGCATAGATTGAAGGTTGAGAATTAGTCATAGATGAATAATTAGATGAATAAAACTCGTTTTAGGCAAAAAGGTTAAGTTTAGATCGAGATATTTAGATTTCAAGTTGGATATGTTAAAGGTTTCAAATCCATGAGAACATAGCTTAGGCTTATTTTTTTATTGCTTGTTGGGAGTCTTTTACTGATTTTTGAATCTATTGCTGTGTTAAAGTTACGGATTCGCTAGGACCATCTACATGCTAGGAAAGGCTAGTTTAAGCCTTTGGCATTTCGACGAAAGCGTATTAGTGAGTGTTGGAATAATTGCTTGTGGAAAGGATTTAATGTGTTAATTGGGAATTTAGTAGTAGCCTAAACCCCTACTTTAAATTTCGATTGTAAGCTTCCTTATACTCATGTTTATCTCGTGAAATATGTACTTATGTTAATGTGAAGTGGATTGAAACGAGATGTTATATATGTGTTATAAGTTCATGATTTCTGTTGTGAAAGAGTATATGTAAGCATGCCATACATGCTAAGTGACAGTGATAATATTATGCAAATGATGCAAATGTGTTGTGCTAGTAAACGAAAATCAGTAAGTAATATGTGTGTTTAAATACAAATATTTTGGCCTTGTGATTCTTGAGACCATTGGATATAGTTGGCATGCCATAGGCTTGCGAATATTCACCTATATGTATATGTGATTTGGGCGTTGAAGCCTTAGGACATGTTTGGAGAGATAAGGGAATATGAGCTAAGCTCCATTCAACGGGTTTGGTGTGTTGAAGAGTGTTAGCTTTATGCTTCACTTATGGGACATGTTTAACTCTATGAGTCCATGTGTTGTGTTGGAGATCTGTGTATCCGATGAGTGGTGATAGTGCCCATTTTTACGTTTCATAGCTCAACTGCCAAATTATCTATAAATATGTTGTATGTATTGAGATATATGCATGAAAGTGTATGTGATGACTTAGTAAATAAACTGTTAAACGTGCATGAGTAAGTGAAATATGACAATATATTTGAGACTATCCTAATTGTGTTATGTATGTGTTCCACTAATGCTTGATGACATGTTTGCATGGTAGTTGTTCTAGGCATTCACTAAGCTTGTTAAGCTCACCCACATTTTTTAAAACCATTGCAGATTAGTTACGTGCTGGTGTAAGCGGTGTGGTTCCGAGGGGTGATCCAAGCAAGTCCATTTCTGCTTTTTCGTAGGTGTTTATTATTTATTCGCTTATGTTTCGGGAATAAGGCAATGTGGTAGACTTTATGCTAGAATTTGATATGATAATTGGAATGTTTCCATGATTTAATTGCTCTTAGGATCTTGAGTTTTGATTTGTATTATTTTGATTACTTCTTGGACTTAATTATGATGTTTGAAACTAGTAATATGGATGATTTGATGTTTGGTTGATATAGTAAAGCATGTATGTTGAATGGACTTGTATTGGGATGGTTGGAAGGCTTATATGTGCTGTATTTTTAGGTCTGAAGGAGAGGTACCAATATTCAAGTTGTAGAAATGATACCTTTGTGAATTTTTGAATGAGCAGGAAGTCAGAATCTTAATTTGGTATCGATACCATACCACGAGTATTTATACTCAGGGCAAAATTACCGATACGTTTTGAAATGTATCGATATTTTTTGGTCTTTTTTTATTTTAGGTGAAAAACAATATGCTGATTTGGTATCAATTTTCCACACGGTATCGACACTGTGCAAGGGAAATATTGATACCTATGTTCTAGTATCGATACCTACATACTGGTTTTGGAAATTTTGCTTAATGGACCCTATGCATGTTTAACTATGATTTTAAGACCATTTGATGTATGTTCAACATGTATTAGCGATTATTAAGAATATGTTCAATCAAGAACTATGAAAATGTCAAAATAAAATATGTTCCCTTCTTGAAGTGACAAGATACATTGTGTAAGATGTGAGTCGATGGTGTGGCATCCTGATATTCGGGCTCGACGACGGGGCCAAGTATAGGGTGTTACAAAGACCGTGTCAGCGAAGTGCTCGTTGAGTCACACAAATTCTTCCTCGTACTCAGGTACAAACATTTTTCTTTGCACCGGGTTAATAAATTCACGTTTGTGAGCTTCCATGTGCTGCTCACCCATGAACTTCTTTTTAAACGTTTCCAGGAAAATGTTCAAAGTCAAACTGTTTGCAGTAGTTCCCTGCTTCATAGTGTTCCACCAGCAATAGGCTTTTCCAATGACTAAGGACACAGTACATCCTAACTTTTCTTCCTCGATACAGGTCATTTTCTCAAAGATCTTTTCAACACCCTCAAGCCAATATTTTGCCTTAGTAGGATCAACTCCCTTGATACTACTGAATTCCTTACCACCTAGAGATCACAGGCGTTCTAGTGGCAACTCTCGATTGGTAGGAGCAACATTGGTATGAACAATACGTTAGAAAGCCCCGATCATGGCTTATACCAATAGCTCGACACTATCATCCAAAACATTTGCCCTAGGAGGTCGCACAAGTGACGCTGAAGTCTTGTCACCCTTTAGAGAGTTCGTAGTTCCATTAACACGGTTCACATTTGCATTTACCATTTTGGGAGGCATTGTACTAACTCTAAATGTACATAAGACACAAGTTTAAGCAAGAGAAATGAGCATATACAATTATGCGTCCTCAGCTCAACAATCATAATTGCGAGCATAGTTTTCCAAACACATCTGTGAGCATAGCTTCCATCTCACAGTTGCAAGCACAACTCACCAAAGCATATCTGCGAGTACAACCACTAAGAATGTGAGTAGCAGAAAGTGATCCAAGGCATAATCTTACAAAAGAAAGAGCTGAACCAAGTTAATGTGTTTTTTACAATCCTACCCCAACAATAAACAATCATACTTATTACCTAAAACAAATTAACTAACTTGGATAACCTATTAAATTAACTAACTAGGCAAACCTAACAAGATAACCAACCTTGTGAACATGTTAAATTCACCAACAAATTAGCTTTGATACCAAAAAATGTAATACCTTATACCAGGTCTGTCATCGGACACGAGTTATGGAATGCCACATTAGCCACCTAGATGACTCTCTGACCTAACACCAACCGAACCTGCAGTACATTTCACAAAACATGTTTAGATTAAAGAAAACACAAGCTCGCGAACTCACATTGCTTTCAGTATGGTACGCAACAATTTTAATATGCGAGCCTACATCACTTGCAAAAACTTAACTTATCATTCTTTGAAGACATGCATATTTGATAAAAAACAATTAAGAACATGTGAACCCTAATTCGTGTAAAACAATATACCCCATGGAACACAGTAGTTTAACTAATAAGCATCGAGGTTCGCGCTTTGCATAGCTTACGTATACTAATTTTTCATTGATTAAGTCTTCTAAAATAGGGTAGGTCTCTCTAATGACCCTTAATCATTTAGATTTTGCAAACACATTTCACAGGGTTTCTCTTCTTTCACATATTGTAAGTTATTAAGGGTTTGAAGGTAGTAGTTCACCAATCGTTAAGGTTCGTACTTAGCACAGTTCGACAACCTTGTCACATTACAGCAACTTCGATGAACTCTATATTAGTTAATCAATTTTGATTATTTCATGCTTTTGCTTATGGTGAACACTCTGTTAGAAATTAAATACTTAAGCATAAACTTGTAAATTAGAAAAACATCAAACCAAGCTTGGACTATATTCATATACTTAAAATTTAGTTATGTATATATAGTTTTACCGGTTCGAAAGAGATATTAAGTGAAAACATAAAAAAACCAAGTGTTAGAAAAAGCAGCAAAGTTTATAAAGAGAAAGATATCTCTAAGCCCAAATGTAATCCTACATTACCTTTTAGTCCAGAGTTCGTTTATACCAACTATTCAGTGTTTATGCATCACCTGGATCACTCGCTTCACCGCTACTTATCATGCAATCTAGCTGCCTGCAGTTTTCATTAATAAGTGTGTAAGCTATCGCAGGCCTAGTGAATGTACAGAGAAAACCACATAGCATGCACAAAACATAAGTTAAGCAAAAGCTTTAACAAGGGTAATGAGCTGTGAAATGGGTTCGCCATACATACGCGAAGCTTGGTTTGCAAATACTTACTGTCAATTAGCTTAAAATAGTAAAATACAATAATTTGGAAAACACAATCTTATTCACATGTTGTTTTATGTTGGATAGATAGATCTCCTTATGACTCCTCACTTTAACTCAAAGAGACATATCCTATAAGTGTAGCATTAAGCTAAGACTTTCCATCACACCAGCATATCTCATTGAATGGAGCTTGGCTCAATATTCCCTTATTTCTCCTAACCTATCCCCGAGCCTCTCACCCAAATCATAATACACAAGGGTGAGTACTTACAATACTATGGCATGCCATTATATCCAACGGTTACAAAAGATTATATTATCAA
This sequence comes from Gossypium gossypioides, assembly GCA_013467495.1. Lineage (NCBI taxonomy): Eukaryota > Viridiplantae > Streptophyta > Magnoliopsida > Malvales > Malvaceae > Gossypium > Gossypium gossypioides. The sequence goes on along the minus strand of JABEZY010269218.1, from coordinate 9,787 downwards.
TACATTTTCTTAAACATAGAGCTCACTAATTACAAGAAGCATATAAAACACTGTTTATATCTAGCTCGTAATATAAAGCTCGCATATTACTATTCACAAAAACACATATTTAACACAATCAAAAAATAGAGTTTAGAGAAGACTTACTCTCAAAACTTAGGATAAAGACCTAAGCTCCCGATTAACACTATGGTTCGCATATACATGTGGCGATCCCTGAAAGCTCACTAGTTTGTTGAAAACTTCAAACAAGCTTCACATTTCCCTTTTATTTTCTTGTAGAGGGTTCTATTAGGTTCACAATTTAACAAACATACATAAGCCACTGAAAGCACATTAAGACTCATTCATAAACATGATAACTCTTGAAAAGAGTTATATTTAAGGTCTCTAAATAGAATTAATTAGTTGTGATTAGGTTAATACATTTGCATTTTTAGAATATTTTTAGAAAATTGCATAACAAAGCTTGGATTGTGATATAATGGTCATTATTTGTAACTTTTATCACTTAGGTAGGAAATGTGTGGTTTTGTGTGAATACAGGTATAGGAAGAGCAAGAAGATGAAAAGGGAAAATAAGGGAAGTGAAACATTGTCGTGGAAATTGGTAAGATTGATTGCCAACAAAATTGCTATGGCAATTCCGGGAAGATGAATCAGCACTCTATCCACGTCACTCTCAGCTAGTTGGACGTGTACCAGAAAAACCAACCTGAAAAGAGGAATAAAAAATGTGTACTGAGGTGGAACAGATCTACCCAATAAAAAAAATAGAGAGAAGAATAAAAAAGGAAATGAGACTTTGCGTGAGAAAGAGACTAGTGACAGCAATCATCTCTCTGCACAAAGAAAAAACTCCCTTCGAGAATTTTAGAGAAAGAAAGGGTAGCAACTATAGAGAGCAGAATACAAAAGTGAAGAAGGAGAAGAGACATCTATCCTGGATTCATGTATGATTGGAAGATAAAAGAGAAGCTGGATTATGGCGAGAAATACTGCAGTTCTGCCTTTAGTTTTCCTTATTTCTGTTATTCAAATTTCTTTAAATGTTAATGAATTATTTAAATTTGGTGTTTACTTTTCCACCCATGAACTAAAACTTTTCTAGGTTGGAGTTATTTGGGTGGATGTTTATCATCTTTAATGCTCATGATTTGAGATTGCCTATATCACTATTTCATTCGATTTATGTCTATTTTAAATACATGCATGCAAGCTCTAGACATAGTTGATTGTATGTTGTGTTCATAGATGTATTTTTAATTCTAAAAAGGTTAAATATACTGGATCTAGAATCATTTGATACAAGCGAATAGATGTTGCGAATTGTGTAGAGAAGAATGTTCATTATAGTTATTAATCCAGATTTTTGTAGATATACAGTAGCTTAGATTTTTAGCTTAAATCTAGCTATCAAAAGAGACAGGTTATAGTAGTAATTCTCTGAGCAATTGATTAGACAATATTTTTCCTTGACATTATTTTGATATGAGCATTTCACCTGAATAAGTCCAGCCCTATTCATTTAACAATATAATTACTCTTGCTTTTCTCTCCACTACATTTTATTTGACATATCAATTCTTTGTTTTTAGCATTAAATTACATTAATTCATTATACCAACATCTTATTCAATTTAAGGGTATTTCCTACTATTTAGTATAGTTATTAGGATTATAATAACTTAATCAATTTCTTACCAATTTTTTATCCCTATGGAGACGATACTTACTTATCTCTTTATTACTTGAATGATGTGTACACTTGCACAATTGCATTAGTTATTTACATGCAACAAGTTTTTGGCGCCATTGCTGGGGATCGATAGCATTGGTGAAAGGTTGATTTGCTGTTATTCTTGTTATTTTTTAGAACAGTTAATTAGTATTCTTTTTTTGAGGCTCTGTACTAGTGCATGAGAAGAAGTATTCAAGAGGATTCAAAATATTGTTTTGATCTTGAGATTGAAAGGACATTAAGGTGAAGAAGAAAAATATTAAGAGAAATGGAGAGGACTATAAATGATCCAGTAAGAGAAGATTAGGTACTCATGAATGAAAGGAAAGTTGTTATTCCTCGAATCTTAAATGACTGAGATAGACCCATTAGAAACATGTAGTGCCTACTTTGGGTGATCTAAGTCCAGGAATTGTTAGGCCTCATATTCAAGCTCAACACTTTGAATTAAAACCAGTAATGTTTTTGATGTTGCAAGCGGTAGGGAAGTTTAGTAGTTTACCAACTAAAGATCTCATATTGCACTTGAGACTTTTTCTTGAAGTCTATAACTCATTTAGGCAGCAGGGTGTTCTTGAAGATGCCCTTAGATTAAAATTATTCCCTTATTCATTACGAGATCTTGTCAGATCGTGGTTGAATACATTACCATCAGGTACGGTGGCGTCTTGGAATGAACTATGTCAGAGATTTTTGCCTCGGTACAGTCCTCCCAACATGAATACCAAGCTGAGGAATGACATTACATCATTCAGAAAATCTAAAGATGAGACATTATACGAAGCATGGGAGCATTTCAAAGAATTAATTAGAAAATGCCCGATGCATTGTTTTAAGCATTGGAAACAAATGAAAATGTTCTACAATGGATTAAATGCTTATACGCGAATGGTGTTGGATGCATCTACTAATGGCACATTGCTTGAGAAATCCTACAATGAAGCATATGAAATTCTAGAAAGAATAGCAAACAATTATTATCAATACCCCACTACCAGAGTTGGTACTGGTAGAAGAGTTATTAGAGCAATGGAACTTGATGCGTTTACACCATTAATAGCTCAGGCATCATCGTTAACGAATATTATTAAAACTTTGAAAAGACCCTCTGCAATATAGGAGATGAAGATTGCAAAACTAGCATGTGTATACTATGGAGAAGATCATGTTTTCGATGAATGCCCATCTAATCCAGCCTCTGTGTATTACATGGTAAATTTTAATCTTAGCAACAACAATCCCTACGCCAACACCTACAATCTTAGGTGGAAGCAACATCCAAATTTCAGCTGGAGTAATCAGGGAACGGGAAATGCCAACACTATTAATAGATAGAATGCGGCTGGTGTACCATCTGGACACAGTCAACCAATGTTGCGGCAAAATGTGCAACAAAGTTCGTCAACTTTAACATCAGCTATAGAAGCTTTATTAAAAGAGTATATGGCTAAGAATGATGCAATTATTTAGATCCAGACAACTTTCTTAAGAGCTCTGGAGAATCAAGTGGGACAAATTGCCATGGTATTAAGCTCCAAACAATAAGGAGCATTCCCTAGTGATATAGAAAGTTCTAGATCTCAAGGAAAAGAACAATGTAAAGCCATAACACTCCTAAGTGGCACTCAGTTTCCAAGAGTTGTGAATAATGCCTTGTCTGAGGATGAAAGTTTCGAAGTTCCTTGAAGCACAACTTTCGTACCAGAAGTGAAACAAACTACAAAAGATAGGAGTGGAAAAAAACATACAGAAGCAAATTCATCTTGTCGAGCCAATACAAATGCCATGCCAAGGTAACCTCAACAAATGGAAGGAAGGCCACCGCCATCTTTTCCCCAGCATTTCTAAAAGTCGAAATAAGATGCTCAATTTAAGAAATTTCTAGAGGTCTTGAAGCAATTATACATCAATATACCTTTGGTGGAAGCATTAGAACAAATGCCTAACTATGTGAAATTCATGGAAGATATCCTATCCAATAAGAGAAGGTTAGGGGAGTTCGAAACTATTACACTTACTGAAGGTTGCACAGTAATGCTGAAGAACAAACTACCACCAAAATTAAAAGATCCAGGGAGTTTCACTATACCCTATTCAATTGGAAACCATTTTGTAAGCAAAGCATTATGCGATTTAGGCGCAAGTATCAATCTAATGCCTATGTTTGTTTTCAGGAAACTTGGGATAGGAAAGGCAAGACCTACTACAGTCACACTACAACTAGCTGATAGATCATATATCCATCCAGAAGGTAAAAATGAAGATGTATTAGTAATAGTTGACAAGTTCATCTTTGCAACAGATTTTATTATTCTGGAATTTGAAGCAGATAAAAAAGTACCTATAATACTTGGACGACTTTTCTTAGCAACTGGTAGAACATTTATTGATGTACAGAAATGTGAGTTAACCATAAGAATTAATAATCAGTATTTGAGTTTTAATGTGTTTGATGCTTTAAAGTGTGCAGACCTAGATGAATAATGCCATGCTGTAGAATTTGTTGACATTGTAATTTAGGAAAACTTTGCAGGACATATGCACAACAATTTTGATACAGACTCTATCAAATTAAATGAAACAGATTTGACTGAAGAATCTGAAGAACTAATGGAAACTCAGCAATTTGAAAATGGATGCAGAAGGAGCTTTGAATCATTAGATTTATCAAGTCTCTCTTTCAACCCTCCTCGTTCATCAATAGAAGATTCACCGATACTGGATTTGAAGCCATTACCAGTGCATTTGACATACGCTTATTTGGGAGAAAATGATACATTACCTGTAGTTATTTCTACTGACTTACAACAGACCAGGAGATGTAATTATTGGAGGTTTTAAAGAAATCTAAGAAAGCTTTAGGATGGTCAATTGTGGATATCAAGGGAATTAGCCTAGCAATTTGCATGTACAAAATAATACTTGAAGATTGGCAAATCTATTGAACAACAAAGGAGACTGAATCCTGTCTTGAAGGATGTAGTTAAGAAGGAGATTATCAAATGGTTGGATGCTGGGATTATATACCCAATTTTTGATAGCTCTTGGGTGAGCCCTATCCAGTGTCCCAAGAAAGGAAGAGCCACAGTAGTCAACAATGATAACAATGAACTTATTCCCACACGTACTGTCACCTATTGGAGAGTTTGTATGGATTATTAAAAACTCAACAAAGTAACGAAGAAGGACCATTTCTCTTTGCCTTTTGTAGATTAGATGCTAGACAGACTTACAGGGAAAGCCTTCTACTATTTTTTTGATGGCTACTCAGGGTACAACCAAATTCTCATATCTCCTACTGATCAAGAAAAAACTACATTCACCTGTCCTCATAGAACATTTACTTTCAGAAGAATGTCATTTGGGTTATGTAATGCCAAAGTAACATTCCAATGTTGCATGATGGTAATAATTTCCGACATGGTGAAGAAATTCCTTAAAGTATTCATGGATGATTTCTGAGTGTTTGGCATCAGTTTTGAAAATTGCTTAAAAATTTTGGAGTCAGTACTTTGTTGATGTTAAGAAACAAATCTGGTGTTGAATTGGAAAAATTGTCACTTCATGGTTTGTGAAGGCATTATTTTGGGCCACAAAATTTTACAGCAAGGAATTGCCATTGACAAAGTAAAAATAGAAGTCATTAAAAAGTTGCTGCCACCCACTTCAGTGAAAGAAATCAAAAGCTTCATCACGCATGTTAGATTTTACAGTCACTTCATCAAAGATTTTTCTAAGATATCAAAGCCTCTATGTCAATTGTTGGAGCAAAACAGATCATTTCATTTTAATGAGTTATTCTCAAAGGCATTCGAAGAGTTAAAGGAACGATTAACTACAACACCTATAGTTACTACACCAGACTGGACTCTACCATTTGAACTAATGTGTGATGCAAGTGACTTTGCTATCGAAGCAGTGCTATGGCAAAGAAAAGCCAAGATGTTTCATGCTATATTATGCCAGTCACACACTGACAGATTCACAACTCAATTACACCACCACGGAGAAAGAATTGTTAGCAATGGTGATTGCCTTTGAAAAATTCAAAGCTTATTCAGTGGGCACCAAAGTCACAATTTATACAGACCATTCTACCATCTAATACTTGGTAATGAAAAAAAAGGCCAAACCTAGACTTATTAGATGGATATTGCAACTGCAGGAATTTGATTTGGAAATCAAAGATAGGAAAGCCACGAAAAATCAAGTGGCTGATCACTTGTTACGACTAGAAGCAGGGAATGAGTATGGTGAGGATCAAATGATTAAAGATGAATTCCCTGATGAACAAATATTGTTAGCTATGACATTGCCATGGTATGCTGATATTGTTAACTTTCTAGTCAGTGGGTTGGTGCCACATGCCCTCAATCATCAAGGACAAAGGAAATTTCTTCATAATGTTAAGCAATATTACTAGGACGAGTCATTTCTATTCAAGCAGTGTTCAGATCAAGTAATTCGAAGATGTATTCCAGATGGTGAATTTCAAAGTATCCTACATCACTGTCATTCTGCACCTTATGGTGGACATTTTGGAAGAATGAGAACTGCTGCAAAGGTTCTCCAATCTGGTTTTTATTGGCTAACCATGTTTAAAGATGCTAATGAGTTTTGTAAAAGTTGTGATCGCTGTCAAAGAACTAGTAACTTATCAAGAAGACATGAGATGACACTACAAAATATTTTAGAGGTGGAATTATTTGATGTATGGGGAATTTATTTCACGGGTCCATTAGTGATGCCAAATCAGTTGAGATTCCTGCATACAAATATTTTTACCAGGTTTGGTACCCCTCGTGCTTTAATTAGTGATGAAGGCTTACACTTTGACTACAGATTAGTTGCCAATGCTCTAAACAGATATGGGGTTAAACAAAAAATTTCCACGGCATATCACCCCCAAACAAATGGATAAGCTAAAATTTATAATAGAGAAACCAAGCAATTTTTGGAGAAAGTTGTCAATCCCAACTGCAGGGGTTGGTCAATAAGGTTAGATGAAGCCTTGTGGGCTTATCGCCAATTGAGCTAGAACACAAAGCATTTTGGGCAATTAAGAAACTAAACATGGACTGGGGTGCTGCTGCTACTCATCGCCTGTTGGAGCTTAATGAGATAGATAAATTTTGAGCTCAAGCTTATGAGAATGTGAGACTGTACAAAGAAAAGACAAAGCGCTGGCATGACAAGAAATTTTTGCCATGGCAATTTGTACCTGAACAACAAGTCTTGCTTTTCAATTCTACACTTAAACTATTTCCTAGAAAATTAAAGTTGAGATGGCCTGGACCATTCGAAGTTGAGCGTATATATCCTCATGGAGCTGTCGACGTTAAAGATGGAAAAACAGGATCCACTTTCAAAGTCAATGGTCAACGCCTGACACATTATTTTGGAGCTCCTTTAATGCGTGACAAAAATTTCATTTCTCTTCGAAAAAATTAAAATTTCTCTCTTGTATTTAAACTTTTCTTCATTTAATTTTAATTTTATTTTCTTATTCACTAAACTCATTTAATTTTTCCTTCTTGTTACAGGTTTTTCTTTAGGCTAGAATAAGTATAGCTTGGAGCCATTAGCCCAAATTATTTTAATCATCCCAACTTGCGTCAATTGCATTTCCTTTTCCTGCTAAATGTTAATTGTTTTGCCTTGTCAACATATGATTAAGGCCAGTCTTATCACACACATCACAATTTCTTCTCCGCCATGTTTTAATCTAGCCGATTCAATTTTCTTCCACACTTTCATCCCGCTTTTTTTTCTACTTTTACTCTTTGTTTCACTCATAACTGAAATCAAATCTCTTTTTCTTTTCATTTTTTGACTGTCTATATTCTCTTCAATGGCTTCTAAAAAGGTTTCTGCTTCAACCTATGCCTCTCCATACACCTTCTTTAGTAAACTTCCTAAGGAGAAATACAATAAAAATTTTTACAAACGACCATTTTGCATGGGAAAAGGATTCTTTTTTCAAGATGCTCCCTTCATGGGTTATACATAAGTTGTTTCATCAGTTTTCGAAAAGCATGGGTGGGGAATCTTTTGTCACCATCCTAATGATGTCCTCCCAAAGATAGTGAAAGAGTTTTATGCCCATATTACCTTTCCTGATAATGCATTTATATACGTACGTGGCGCATCAGTTCTATTTGATGAGGACTTTATCAATGCTCAATATGGATTATTCGAAGGTCCTGACGAGTATGCTAACTTTGTGAAGATAATGTCCCCAGAACGTTTAGCCCAGGTTCTCATTGATGTTTGTGTGGAGAGAACACAATGGACAATCTCAAGAAATGACTGTTACACCATCGATAGAATCTCGTCGAAGCCTCAATTAAATATTTGGTACCATTTCTTAAAAACTTGTCTCATTCCTTTTACACATAAAGCTACAAACTCTAAGGACTGGTTATTACTTCTCCACGCCATAATGGTGGGCCGAAAGATTAATGTTGGAAACATCTTCTTTCGTGAGATTCATCACTGTGCCCAAAAGAATGTTGGCACATTAAATTTCCCCTCACTGATTATTGCACTCTACCAAAGAGTTAAGGTTTGTCACAAAATGAAGGCCACCTTCCTAACAAAGGGGCTATTACTACGTACAATGCACAAAAACTGGCTGGCAAGCAAATGCCAAGGTAAAATGGCATACCTCCATCTTCTCCCCTTAGGACTGCTTCTGCTGCCCCCTCAACTTCTCACACTAAATTTGAGCAGTGAATGATTGAAGCTGTAAAAAGTTTGATACAACAGTTTGTTGTGTTGGAAAAACATCAAAAAATGCTTGTCACTGACTTTGGCAAAGCTCAAGAGGAAATGGCCATCTCTTGGGGATATGTCCGCCAACGTGATATTGTCATTCGTAAATCCCTACAAAAGAATTTCTTGCACCCAATGCCACCATTTACCCTTTTTTCTAAGGAACTGCTATTGAATCCTGAAGCAGAAGATGAAGAACCTACTACTTCCCCCATGCACAACCAAGACCCAGAGCAAGATGAAGCCAGGACAAAATATGTCCACATTGAATCTGATGGTGATGGAAGGGATACCACTTAGACTACTGCACCTGCACCACAATCCAAGGCCTCTATGACTACTCAAGAACGTGCGGTTCATCAACTAAGTGATGAAATCACAAAATCTAATTCCAATGATGATGAGGAATAGATCTCCATCAACCAACTTAAGAGAAAAAGATTTAAGACAGCTGCCACTAAAACAATTAAAGTTGGCAGTAATGACCAGGACAGGCAACAACATTACAAGAGAGCTGCAAAGAAATCCACCCAACCCAAGTGAAGTAATTTCTTTCCCCTCCAAGCTTTGATTTTTATATTTTCATGATTACTCATTTTGATTTTTTTTTTTATCTATTTCATGCATTCATGTAGCTTTTAGTCATTTTATTTTGTCATGTTCATGCATTAAGGACAATGCATCCTTTAGGTTTGGGGGTGTGTTGTGCATATAAACTGCATTATTAATTGTTCATATAGTCCTTTCACCATAACATTCAATTTCCATTCAATTGCCTGATTATGTGAGTATATGGTTATTAATAATGTTCAATGAGGATAATAACTCTTCTTTGTAAACTTAGAAAATATAGTGATATTTGTTTAGGCATATTTAGCATAGGACAATTGTTGAAAATGATTTTCTAAAAGTAGAACAATTGAAATATATATGCAATTAGGTTATAGTAGCATTCTTTGAATAAATTTAGTCAAAACATGCATAAGATCTAAAGAATGTCACATTCTCTATAATCAAATAATTCAAGTAGAAGATAAATTTATTTTGATTATATGTTTATACTTATAGATAGAACACAATCTGGCTCATGATACCAATTGTTGGAAAAACGGGTTTGGAAAATGTAGCGGAAAAATAAATTTAGGGAAAAATCAGAGTTTTAAATTTTTTTCCAAAACAAAATCTTTGTTGTGATATCTAAATTAATAAACACTTAATCAAAATTGTACATTGTCGATTCGTCTAGGATGAGCACTTCGACCGACTAGTCTT
>JABEZY010269213.1:0-10142 GCA_013467495.1 Gossypium gossypioides | reverse complement strand
CATGTAGCTAACATTTCGACCCATAGCTCGTGTGAGCAGGCCCATTTCACAGCTCGTGTGAGCACTATTAAAAAGGAAAGGTTACGATTATATGAAAAGGCACACTATGTGTGAGCATTCTCGAGTATCCAATGAAATTTTAGATGGTTCAACGGGTAAGTAAAGGAAAATGGCAAGGCATGTATTCAAATGGATAATTGTTCATAAACTTTTGAAAGGTAAATTTGATGAATACAAATGAATTGAAGGGCACTAAATGATTATGTGATGAATGATATGTTCATGAAGATTCATTTGTGATATGGTTGAATTTCTATATGTGTTATGCATGAGCATACTAATTTGTGAGTTTGGTGGTGATTATAGGATTGTATTAAGCTTATGAGTATGGTAATGATGTTATGCATATTTCATAAAATGAGTTTAAGAAGGGTAAGTTTATGTTTGAATTTATACGAGCTTACTAAGAGCTAGTTGCTTATGTAGTTATTTTCCTCTATTTCGTAGATTGTCAGAAGCTGGACCGGTTGGAAGCTTGTCAGAGTTCTATCACACTATCTAGCAATCACTTTGGTAGTTTTTGAGTTATTTTGGCCAAGGTTATAAATGAAATGTATTGGACTTTATATAATGGTAGTTCTTGAATTTGTTAATGATCAATTTGGTATGAATATGCCTTTAGAGTATGTATTTTGTTTGATGGATTTATAGTGCTTTAGGAAGTTTATGTTCTTTGGTCACTTTTAAGTACTTTGTAATATATGATCCTTTTTGGTATGTTTATTATGAAAAGTGAATGGTTTATAATTGATGCCATTAGGTAGCTAAATTAAGAATGTTTTGTGCTTGAGATGTGACATTATAGCATTGTTTTTTATTGCAGTTATTTTGGTATAAATGTGGTCCCTTTGAATGGCATATTAGTTAGGTGAAATAGGTTGATTGAATTGATATGTTTATATGTGTTTGAAAGGTGTTTAGGTCTAGGGAATGTATGCACAAATGGAGTGGATGATTGAACAAGTTTTGGTCTTTAAATGGCTTGTTTATAGGGTCAAATTATGGAGCACACAGTGGCTACATTGTCGTCCATCACTTATTATATCAAGTGTGAGTATCACACGACCTAAGGCACGACCATGTATGTCAAGTCAATGAGTTACATGGTTTAGCACATGGCCTGCGACACGATCGTGTGACACAAGTCAGAGAATTACACGGTCTGCAACATGGCCATGTGACCTAACTCAATGAGTTACACGGTTTAAGACACGGGCTGGGACACAGTTGTGTATCCCATTGTTCGAATTCCACACAGTCTGGGCTATGTCACATGGCCTGGCAACACGACCGTGTGACCCTTATTTTTAAAATTTTCAAATATTTCCCAATTTAAATTGTTTTAAATTAGTCCTAAATTGTTTTTGAACTGTATGTAGGGCCTCGAAGGCTCGATTTAAGGCCTAAATGTATATGTTGCTAGGTTTGTAATGAGTTTTAGGTGATTATTATTAAATGGAATTATTGTTCTATTCTGTACAGTAATGTTCTCTAACCTTAATCTGACAACGGATACGGGTTAGGGGTGTTACAGGTTTTCAGTAAATTGGTGAATGTTTAGGGATCGCCACTCTTGTGTGCGAACCATAATGTTAATCAAGAGTTTAGGGTTTAGCCTAAGTTTCGAGAGTAAATATTTTTTAAACTCTGTTTGTGACTGTATATGTGTTTTTATGAATAGTGATATGCAAGCTCCTCATAATGTATGAGCTTTATATTTAAGTAAATGTTTTGAAAAATATGTTTTTCTGAAATCGTTGGATATAATGGCATGCCATAGGATTGTGAGTACTCACCTTTATGTTTTTTGATTTGGGCAAGAGGCATTGGGACAGGTTAGAGAGACAAGGGAATGTCGAGCTATGCTCTATTCACTGGGACATGTTGGTGTGTTGGAGAGTGTTTAGCTTTATGCTACACTTATGGAACATGTTAGACTCATTGATTCATTCTGAGGCGTTATAAGGAGATCCGCTTATCCAACAGGAAAATAAGTTTATGTTTTCTAAAATACCTTCTTTTACTATTTTTAAGCTATCTGATTGTAGGTATTTGCGAACCAGACTTTGTGTAAGTATGGCGAATAGTGTTCGCAAGTTCTGTAACTTTGCCAAAGCTTTTGTTTAACATTTGTTTTGTGTATGCTATGTGGTTATTCTTTCCTATATATTCATTGAATTCGCAAGAACTCACCCACTCGTTTCTATTCATCACAGATAGCTAGATTGCAAGGTGTGTAACGACGAGGCGAGTGATTCAGGCGAAGTATACATGCTGTAAGAATAGTTCAAGTGAACTTTGGATTAAAGGCATTGTAGGAATTCTTCTTTAGCTTAAAGAAACAATTATGACTCCGCCGATTGTTTTAAGACTTAGTTATTTTTATGCTTTACTTTATGTATTTATTTGCGAATCGATAATGCTCTATAGACACATCTAAATTTTTAAGTATATAAAATTAATCCTATTTTGATTGATTTTTCCTTAATTTTCAAGTTCATAATTCAGTAACTAAACTCTAAGCATTTTGTTCACCATAAGCAATAACATGGAATATTCAAAACTAGCAAACTATACAGAGTTCGCCAAAATTACCGTAAAGTAATAAGGTTGTGGATTGTACAAAGTACGAAAACTAACATTTGACGAACTGGTATCTGCAAACCTTTAATAACTTTTGGGTATACAAGGAAACCTGTAAAATTTTTTCGTAGTATCTAAACACTAGGGAGTAGTTTGCGAAACCTACTTTGTTATAAAAACTTACCCCATGAAGGTCTTAGATTGTGTGAGCTAGTGATCTATCGTAATTCGGTGTAGCAGATTAAACTAGTTTTTGTACTTGAGGAGCTTGGATATGAGCATTTTAGTATGTTTTAGTTATGTTTTCTTAGTTTAGTTTAAATTCAATAAAAAGTGCATTTTGAGTCTTTTATTAACCTCAAGGGTCAAACCAGGCCTAAAGGCGAGCTAACGTACATAGTAAGTGTGCAAGAGACCATTCAAAGGCATATGAACTCAAAGCTGGTCATCGTATTGCAACACGGGGAGTTCGATGTCGCAACATAGGGAGCAGAATTCCAGAATGGCTATACTGCCTTGGGTGTCGTGACACAGACAAAGGATGTCGCAAAGCACCCCTAAAGCTACCATTTAACCATGCATAATAGCTTCGATGTCACGACACAAGGAGTAGGGTGTCACGACATCGACCTTGTACAGAAAGCACTTACGAGCCAGGGGCGTTTTGGTCCGCACAATGGAAATTAAACATGAGAACATCAACTAAATTAGGGTTGAGGATAAAGACAACCCTAATGCTATAAATAGGCTCTTAAAACACTTGTTTATGAACAACTTTTCATATTGAAGTTTTCTTTGTAATTTTAGTGTTCAGTTTTTCTTTCTTTTAGGCTTTAAGTTTATTTTTAGCTCTTTGCTTTTTATGTTCTTCAGAGAATGTGGTTTGTAAACGCGATCAAATGCTAGTGGATTTCTGCACTTCATCTATCAAATACAAACATGATTATCTTAAATCTTTCTCTTGATTCATTATTTATGTTTATCTTTATCATCAATTTTGTTATGTTCATGAGATCCATAAGGAACTAATCCTCTTATGGGGGATTAGCGAGTGAAGGTGTGATTAATTAATTATTATGTAGGGTTTTCTTAGCAAATTAGCTGTTTTGGACAGGAAGAACTTAAACCCTAGGCTTAATGACCCTAGGAAGTCATTTAGGTGAGAATTAACCCAAAAATTGGTATGACCTATCAGTGAACACCTTAGCCCCAATCCAGTCTAGACTGTGAGATCGAGAGATAAGCAGTTCTTCTCGACTAATTAGTTTAGTGGAGGATCGAGAGATCCTACTAGGGTACTGACTAGTTGATTGAATAGAAACTGGAAATAGGAATTCGTTATGACCACTAAAGAAAGCTAATCACCTATAGCTAGATTTTTATCAAGTTTGTAATTTAGTTTTCCAAGTTCCTTTTATTTATGTTATTTTCATTCTTTTATTTATAAAAACCAAAAAACCTTCATTTATGTTCTATGGTAATCTACTTTATTTAAATTACTATTTAGATCTATTTACGTTCAGGTTAAAGTTAATTTAGTATTAGCCTCCCTTAGGTACAATCCTTGGAATACTCACCTATTCCATTGTAAAACTATATTACAACCTGACCCGTATACTTGTAGACATTGCCTCTATTTCATATCTTTTAGTTGCAGTATTCACACTCTTGACGTTAGTACGTCCATAGGCGGTCAGCTAGCAGGGGTGCGAACCCTTATGTCAAAAATGTTGTGCCCTGCGAGGTACTTTGATTTGTAAAATTTAGGGTTTGCATGTTATTAATTCATTTCTTCAGATTTATTACTTCATGTAAAGATTAAGCTTAGTTCTTGCATGTGAAGTAGGTTCGCAAAAATATTTCCGCTGCATATCATAAAGCAAGCGAGCGAGTTCACAAACTTATGCTTCCTTATATTTACATATGTTTTATTTTTTGACTTGTGGTGTGCTGGAGGTTAGATTGGATGTTAATGGAAAGTTACTTAGGTGGCTAATGTGGCATTCCATAGCTCGGGTTCGGCAACGGGACCGGGTATAGGGTGTTACATATATAGAGGGGCATTCTTAGAGGCTACGCCTCGAGGCTTGAATATGTAATTAAGCAGAATCAAATTTTTCAGATTACATGTATAAGTACATTCAGTAGATGGGTATGTTTGTAAATGACATTAATCTACTTATTTAGTTAATCATATAATAAAAGGTTTCAAACGATGTTCATTTATGGAAATGTTATGGTTAGTCAATTAATTAGATTAAAGTTGTATGGGAATGTAGTATTAAGTTTGGCTTAAAATTAAATAAATTGGAATTACAATATGATTATTTGCTTTAATTGTAACATTCAGTATCTGAACCCGATGATCGGGTCGGATATAGGGTGTTACAGTTGGTATATGTCTATTTATGCTATTATGTGCTAAGGGTAGCCATGTTGAATGCCAAAATGATTAGTTGATGTTATACTTTTAATGATCAAGGTAAGTATGGTGTTTACACTTTGAACTTACTAAGCATTGGTATGCTTACTCTAGTTTTTTTCTTTCCCTTATAGATTGTCACATTGCGGAACATGCCGAGTTGGATTAGCAGAGGAACATGCGCTATCAAAATATGGTAGACATATGTTCATTTTGAGTCTAGATATTGTGGCATGTACATAAGGACCTTTGTTGTGCAAGTGGTCAAATTGGAGTAATATCTTTGTGGAAAAGTCATAATGGTTGAACTTGTGTAATAAGCTTGGTATGTGATCAAATTGATGCATGTTTTGGTATTCTATGAAGCTAGTATGTGTAATGATCTTAATTGTTATGTTTTGGCATGTTAAATATTATAAGTATGATGGTTGGAATAGCCAAGTTAATAAATGGCTTGAGAAATGGTAGATTTGATTGTTATGTATAAGATGAAATTGAATGTATGCTTATGTGATTCATATTAGAGCCATTTAAGTGAAAAGCTTTTAGTTGTACAAATTTGGCATGTTTAAGTTGGTAAATGATGTGTCTTGAATATAGATAATTGGATTGAATTTGAAAATGCCCTCTAGTTGGTAGATTGAATTCTACAAGTTTGGATGGTTGATCTGGATGAATACAAACTTGAATTGGTTTAAATGGACATGTTTGATAGCATTACTCTTGTAAATGGTTGAGAAATATCATGTTGATTTTGATTTGAAAGTAAATGAATAGGTACCAAAGTGGCAAGTTGCCAAAAATAGGGGCAACGTTGCGACTGTGAGATCCCAACTTCGTAACTTAGTACGACAGTGAGTGGCATCGCAATGTGGAGATACCTAATATCGTGGCATAACTCATTGAGTTGCGTATTCGCAATGAGGGAACCTTCAAATCGCGACATAGATCGAAAAATTTGAAAACTTTACAATTAGGTCCTAAACCACCCTTGGGTTAATAAAAGAGCTTTTGTAAGCTTGTATGGGACCCGAAATAGATAGTATAAGGTCCTTAATGAGAATATATGAAATTAGATTTTAACCTAAAGCTAGGAATCAAAAGTTATACTTATTCTGAGTTTAGAGACTAAATAAAATAAAATATAAATATGAGAGGAATAAAAAAATAAATTTATATGAAATCATGCATATCATGGTACAATATAAAATTCTTATATTTATTGGTGATATGAAATAATTTTTTAGATAAAAAATCGGATCGAAGTGGAGTTAATCGAGGAAAAACTAAAATTATTGATTAGTCCTTAAAGAATCAACATGTTTTGGAATTACTAATAGGTAAGTTCATATGGAACTAATAGCTCATTTTATGTTGTGTGTGATTTGTGTTTGATTTCATATATACATATCTTTTGATATAATTAGATTTCTAGTGAATTTGGATATATGACTAATTATGGACTAAATTGAAATGTCATGTGATTATTAGCTATTATGTAATAGTAAAGGGTACAAATGTGAAAGTTGATTGATTACAAGACAGGTAAATGAATTATGTGATCATGTACAGGGATTGGTAATGACATATATATGGAAATGATGCCCGTGAACTTAGTAAAAAGTTAGAATATGTTTGGCATGCCAATAGGGTTATATGCGTGCTTAATCAAGGATTATACAGGTTATAATAAGGTCTAGCATTTGTTGCAAATTCTCGGGTTATATGTGATTTAGGTTTAGCCTGGATGGGTAACCTAATATAAGTCAGCTTGTGTGAGCAACTTAATCACCCGTGTATCTGGGTCTGTTTTACTATAGTTCCATTGGACAATATTCAATTAAATTGAAATGGAAAACTTGAAAATGAATTGGAAATGAAATAGTATATGTTTATAGCTTGACGTATGATTTTTGATTTCCTTAACCCTCAATACATTCATCTATAGTAGTTCAGGACAAAAGAAAAAAGGTAAATACAAATTAACATTTTTGGGCTTGGGTTTTTGTATGTAAGTTTATGAAGAAGTGTTTTCTGACTCAAATATAGGTACTAAGGATGAATAAATAGGGTTAGCTTTTTGGCTCTAGGTGTATACCAAAAAATGCATTAGGTCATCCCTAGGTATCTCAATATTCACAAATTTAATCAATCAAACAAGCACAGGTTCAACAGTTTATCATACATACTAGCATGCTTGTTTCCCTATATTCTCTAAATCTTTTAGTACATTCAATTACTCAATGCCTATTTACAGTGTAATATGTATAACTTAGTAGTCTAATAGAAAAAATTAAAATCATTTACTATCATGTCGAATTTATAGTGAATATAATCAACCTATATACGTGCTCCTAACCAATCACTTGTATTTCTACAAGCTTAAGCGCACTTTGACAAGAAAAATAAAAGAAAATGATAAGAATCAAAAACAAAATTTCTTATGTTACCCCCACACTTTAGATAGCACATTGTCTCTAATGTGCAACCCTAAATAGATAAGGAAAGAAGTTACCCAATTGATCATGTGGGGTTCCTGCATGGAAAACTTTAAACAGAAAAGAAAAAAAATATAGAAATCTATTGTTAATTCTATTCCTATAACAATAAACTAAAAATTATCCAAAGTTAAATTATAATCCCAAAATTAAAATTAGAAGTTCAACTTAATTGTCCTCCTCCTCCTCAAAATCCATCTCATTCCCTTCTTTTTCTCTTCCTCATCCTCACTATCTTCCATTTCCTTGCTCCCTTACTCTTCTACTTCATGCTGGGACTACATTGGGCCGAACATATCCGGCAGATAATTTGTTACTCTCATATTATTCTGCTACGCGAATTCTTGAAAACTAGGCCCTTCTCTTTCATCCATTCTATCGTCTAGTCTAGTTTTGGACTACTGCTCTCGCCAATTTCTTATCGAGATGTCAGTTTTGCCTTTTGTTTAAACGAGGTCAGGACATCAATCTTTTCTTTCTAGCATTTTTTTCGATCCATGATTTGTTTTCGTTGAAGCTCTGTGTATTGTGTATATAGGGTATTCCCTATAACACTTTTAGATGGCTTCATGAATTGTTCTGTAGTCGCCATTGGAACGCCAACTCTCTTGCACAAGGTCGTCACTAAGTGAGGGAAGAAAGTCCGAACTTTTTAGCCACTGATGCATCTTTTCATGTAATAATAAATCCACGTCTCGGTGCATACCAGTTTTTTCTGCAACAAAGCATATATTAAAACCGTTCAAAAAGTATTGCATTAGAGACATTTAGAGTAGGATCAATTTGGGTGCATAGAAATTGCATCCACAGTATAGCTATAGGAAACATGATTGTTTGATTAAAGGAAGTGGGAATATCAGTGCTTAGGCGATTCTTCCATTCACCCCTACCTTTCATGAGGTAGTTTGTAATGTTATCCATATTAATATCCTTAAATTATTCTAAATCACTATTCTCAAAAAATGTGGATTCATAATATAAAGCATTATAGAATTCAAAAATTCCCCTAGGGATGACAAGCACATTTACACCCCGTATGGGCACTTTTTCCCAAACTGCATCGTATGGTCTCCTAGTCTTCCAATCTCTCAATGATGCATAAAATTCCTATACCACAAAGACTATAGCGAGGTCTTTAGAGGTTATGCAACAGTGTTCCCACTTATGGCATTAGACTAGCAGCCAAAATTCCTTGCACAAGACCATTTATAGTTCCAAACCCCTATCTTTTATTAACGTCTTTCCTTGGAGTTCTAAGAAAAAATTTTGACATTCGGGTTTGGAAATTTTGCGGGGTTTGCAACCATTGATGGTTCAGGGCCATTAGCCCTTCTAGTTTTTCTTGGAGGAATTTTCAATCATTTTTCAAATTACCCTTAACCTTATAGAAGAGCTCGTGTTTCCTTGCGAAAAGTCCGTGTACTTTCCTCGGTAGCGTTATGTTTCGTTCCTGCACCTATTAATAATCATAAAAGAAAGCAAGAAAGATTTCAATAGAATAGGAAAAGAGGGTTTTTAGGGTTTATGAAATTTTTAGTATTTTAAAGAAGATTAGCTGTTAATAGACGTTTAAGACTGTTTAAGATTAATTTTTAGGGTAAAATTTTGCGTTTTCAACTAAAAGAAACGGGTTAAAACATAATATAATCAATCGGGTTACTCGATGGGTCAGGTCAACTTTGTAGAAAATTGCAACAATGTCGTGACACACTTTGAAAGTTTTAGATTTTGGGGTATACTGATTGCTTTGTCAGGACACAGAGATGCCATGTCTCGACATCGAGCTGAGTTGCTCAATTACTCGATCATGTGCTCGGTGTTGTGACACGTTGGTTCCTTGTTGCAACACTAAACCTGTTTTCGCCCAGCCTCTTGAATTCAAATGTTTGGAACATATATATATCATTTTCTAATATAATGGAGCCCTTATGTACCTCCTCCCACAGTTTAGAGCAACATTGCCCGTATTGTAAAATAATTAAAGCGCAAACAAGAAAACTACCCTTAAAGGCTGACTCCTTGTTGTTGTATTGACGTCGGGATTCGTTTGCTCCAACCAGACAGAAAATACCTACAAGAAAATAATACAAAACAAAATAAAATAACACTAAACTAACGAAAAAAATTACAACAAGAAACTTAAGTTCTTTAAAAACTAGGACAATCCGTGTCGCCACCATAGAAGAACTTCTAGTTGGTTCTCGACACTTTGATTTGATGTTTGTTCCTCTATCGATGTATATGAACAAGACTCTTCGATTTATTCCATTGATAGTGCCTTATTTTCGACTGATGCGACATCCACATTACAAGCCATTTAGCACAAAATTCAAGCCAACCCCAAATTGTTTTTTAGAGTATTATTTCCTCGAGCTTCCTCCCCTCTGTAACACCCCTAACCCGTATCCGTTGCTGGAATAGGATTAAAAGGCATTACCGGATATAACACAGTCATGAAATTCATCTCATACTCAATTGTCTTAAATAAACTTTAGAATTAATTAGCAATCATTCATTCAAATATAAAAGTCAATTATCACAAATGAAACACATAACTAATAAAATCATTCGAGTTTTAT
>JABEZY010269207.1:0-17832 GCA_013467495.1 Gossypium gossypioides | reverse complement strand
AGGGTTCTTGTTCCAGATCTTAATTTTTCCAGATTTAATCTCGGTCTTTGTTTGATTTCAGGTCTGTTCATTTAGAGCTTCGTAGGAGTTCCTCGTGACTTGGCAACTCGATCTTGGTCCGCACGCACACTTATATCAAAACATCCTAGGTACATCCCAATACCAAAATAAACAATTCACCAACACTTGAGTTCAGGATTGTCATTGGATGCTGAGTCGATGATTGTATCGACAAGTACCTAACCTGCACATGAGAAAAACTAAATCATACATTGAGTATAACTCAATGATATTTCTATAATTAGAACATTAAAACATATTGCAAGTCATAGGAATACATAAATTAAAATAGAGATCATATGCAATGTGCAAGATCAATATACCAAAATTAAGGCATGACAATCTCATTCCATAAGTTATTTGATAGCACAACTCATATAATAGCACATTTCTTCTCAATTTCCAATTCCTTGGATTCATTGATTATAATCAATCAATATTCACAATTCAATTCAGCATTTCATGATCCATTTCACATTTCATTTCCATTTCTCATCATTTGCCATTTCAATATTGAATACCTTGATTTTACCATTTATTTTCCTATTAACACGACTAGGGCTCTGACGGGTACATGGATCCAACCAACACACACCAATTTGGCACCCAATGCCTTATCGGATAAAATTAAAGCAAATAATTACGCGCAACACTATAAGTAAATTGACATTCGGTGTCTCATCGGTTAAACCGAAACAAATTGGCACCCAGTCCCTCATCGACTCATAGTCGAAGTAACCCTGATCTATTCCTATCCTATGGCATGCAAATTATATCTGACTTTGCTCGAACAGTTAATAGGGTTTCCATTTAATATTTAATTACGAACTAATGTCTTATATCATATTTAGTTTCAATAAGTAAAAATTTATTCAACATATATATAGCAACCACAATTATCCCAATACTTACTCAATTTTCACATTTATAAAGAATGCACACATTTTTCAAATATACTCAATTTAATCCTTATAACTATCAATCGATTCAAATCACCTCAAATGAACAAGAAATCTCACCTCATATTTTTACCATATGCAAATAGTTCAAAATGAAGCAATTACGAGTATTTCAGATTATAGAAACACAAATTGTAAACTCTGAGCTATTCGTCGACGACTTTGTATTTTCCTTTCTTTTTTGACGAATTCGGGTCGACGTTAGCTACGAATTAAAAACAACCCATAAAATTATCAATATAGAACCATTTTTACATTCAATTTCTAATTTATGAATCTTTTGCATTTTATTCAATTTAGTCCCTAAAATCGGACTAACATAACTTTAACATTTAGTCTTCTAATTTTTTTCGAATTCACTAGAGTCCCTATAAGAATTCCTATTTTTCAATTTTACCACAATTTTCACAATTTATACATTTTAGCACCTATTGCATAAAATCATCAATTAACTTTACCATTTAGTCCTTTTTCACATCTAACCTTAAAATCTGTCAAAATAACACTTTAAGCTCCAATTATTCAACAATGGTAACATCTTCAAAATTTTAATAGTAACGAAAACGATGATATGGGTCGGGTAGCCTAAGCTTCAAGAGTTCCGTGTAACAATCTATACTTGGTCCATTCACCGGACCCAAGCTATAGGATGCTACAATAGTAAATCGAAACATTCACAAGTAATTTATTAAAGATACTCAATAATCAATAAATACAAGTTAATTCCATGTTAATTATGTATTACAATCAAAATCATGTCTTAATCGGGCTTACAAAAACCTTTGAGCAAGTTCAGAACTAAATCGGGACCAATATGAAACACTTACAAATTAACAAGCATAAATGCAAAATAGGGATCGCACAATAATGTGGCTAGGCCGTGTGCCAACCTAAGGCTGTGTGGTGCAAGGCCACATGCCTATTTCCTTAGACCGTGTAATAACCTAATGTCGTGTAATATAAGGTCACACGGCGATATCGCCAGGCTATGTAACAACCTGCGGCCGTGTGAACTAAAAATCACCCTGGCGTGTAGCACACATGGCCATGTGGTAGCTTGTGTGCAACATAAATGACCTATTTGTGCAAGCTTTCATACCATTTCCTCAAGTGATCTATAATGCCATTTCATGTTATTCAAACCAACACCAAAACATGCATATTTCAAAGCCCAAAATACCAAAATACCAATTCACCTAATCATTTTATCAAGCAACCAATATGCCCTCATTAGGACCAACAAACCAATAACTCAAATCAAACCAAGTCTTACACCATTTCATACCATAATTCAATTCACATGCATATTACCAATTAAGCTTTTCCATTTCTTTAGCATTCAAACACACTTAGTTTAGCAAATACCATATATCCAATATCAAACCAGAATTATAGATTTACATACACAAGGTTATTATACTGAACAGACTTTAAGTAGCTTAATTTCATTCAACCTTTGTACATGCCACAAGTAACCAACTTCAAACATAAAAAATCTACCAAATCGAAAGTTGATAGGTGCAAGCTTCTCACTGTCTGATCGACATGTTCCAGACTTCCGAACTCTACATAAAAGTATTAACACAAGTAAGTATATAGAATACTTAGTAAGCTCATACAATATAAATAAATATCTTACCTTAATCATTGAACAAATACATAAATTAATCTATTTATTAAACAATTTCACCTATCATGGCATCCAAAAGCAACGTCAATCAAGTGAGGTTTAAACCAAATCCACATATATAAACTCAAATGGTGAAACACCATATTCAACTTAAAATATAACATGAATTCGTAATCTAATTTATCACCTTGCTCACATTCACCCTTCAATTCAGATCATATATCGCTATCAAGACTCAAACAACATCTTTAACCATATAAGGTGCAAGTGCATTACATAAATCGAAAGGCATACGTCTAAAGGCAAATGTATTGTACGAGCAAGTGAAAGTTGTCTTATGCTAGCCCTCTAAGGCTACAACTATCTGGTTGTATCTCGAGTACCCATCTAGAAAGAAATAATACTCCCTACCCACAAGTCGGTCCAACATCTGGTTCATGAATGATAGTGGAAAATGGTCCTTTTGGGTTGCCTTGTTCAACCTTTTGTAATCTATACAAATTCTCCAATCTGTTACTCTCCTCTTCGAAATCAGTTCATTATTCTCGTTCTCCACAATCGTGATTCCACCCTTCTTTGGTACATACTGTACTGAACTCACCCATGAACTATCAGAAATGGGTTAAATGATTCCTGCATCTAACCAATTGATTATTTATTTTCAGTCTACCTGCTTCACGATTGGATTGTGCCTCCTCTACCCATCAATTATGACTTTTTCACCATCCTCTAGTAAAATCTTATGCATACAAAAGGATGGAATTATTCCTCATATGTCAACTATAGTCCAACCGACCGCCTTCTTGAATTTTTTCAACACTTTAATCAGCTTTCTTTCCTAGCTTTTGGTTAGCTCTACTAAAATAATCACAAGCAAAGTAGAGGAATTACCTAAATAAATGTATTTTAAATGAGAAGGTAATACCTTGAGTTCTAATTTAGTTGGTTCATCGATTGATGCTTTGGGTTGTGTGTATTCTTGATACTCTAGCTCCAATGATTCAAACCTGGCTTGTGGTACATAACACTTTGAGTTGGATTTCACCAAAGCTATATGTTCCTCTCCTTCTTCGTCTAGTGGGTCAGACCCTAAGACATGCTCTAACGGGTCATCTAAAGAATTAAGCTCTTATTCTGTAGAGACTAAGGCCTCTAAATCCAACATCATTGAACACTCTTCAATTAGATCAGAGAATTTCATAGCCTTAAAAACATTAAAAGTGACTTGATCATCCTAAACTCACATTGTGAGTTCACCTTTTTGCACGTCAATTAATGTTCTCCCAGTTGCCAAGATAGATCTTCCCAGGATGATTGGCACCTTATTTTCTACTTCAAAATCTAAGATAATAAATTCACTAGGAAAAATGAACTTATCTACGCATATCATAACATCCTTAATCTTTCCTTTCAGATGTGCTAAAGATCGATCTGCCAGTTTAAGTGTTACGATTGTTGGTCTAACTTTACCTATACCCAACTTTCTAAAGACGGACATGGGCATCAAATTGATGCTCACTCTTAGATTAAATAGGCATTTACCGCTATAAGATTATTCGATATTGTAGGGTATGGTAAAGCACCCTGGATCTTTCATCTTCGGGGGTAACTTATTCTATAAGAATGCACTGAACTCTTTCATCAATGCTACAGTCTCAAATTCTCTCAGTCTCCTCTTATTGGATAGAATGTCCTTGATGAACTTGACATAGTTTGACATTTTTTCTAAGGTTTCTACCAATGGGATATTGGTATGAAGCTGCTTAAGAACATAAAAGAACTTCTTGAACTGCATCTCCTGCTTTTGTTGCTTAAACTTTTGTGGATATAGAGGTGATGGAACCTTAGCTTGAACTGGACAACTCTTTTGAGGAATTATTTTTACATATAAAATAGGTGTTAGCTTATTAGAATTGACTAAGTTAGGATCTAACTCATTGGATTTTGTAACATTCAAATTTTGTGGAGTGGGGGTTTCAACTTACGGTTAAACTTCCTCTTTGTCAGCGGGCCCATCTTCAACCTCAACCACCTTAGGTTTCCAAGTCTTTCCACTTCGTAACGTGAATGCCTTGCAATGTTCCTTGCTCGAAACTCTTGAGTTTTTAGTATCACTAGGAAAAGCTCCTTGTGGTTGATTGTGAAGTTTGGTAGCCAACTAGCCCATTTGGATTTCCAAATTCTTTAGTGTGGTGACTTGGCTTTGAATCAAGGCATCATTCTTAGTTTGTATGCCTTCAACAAATTCTCTTAACTATTAGTTGTTTCAACTTGTAGAAGCTTTTAAACTTGTTGGTTAAATCCCAATGGTTGGTTTGACCTTGGTTGTGTATAGGTGTTATTAGGTTTGGCTCCTTGATTACTCCAAGAAAGGTTCTGGTGGTTCCGCTATGAAGGGTTGTAAAAGTTGGACTATGGTCTTTGCCCACTATTGTTTTGGTTTTGATTTCCCATGTATTATACCAATTATGGGTTTGATGGGCAACTTTCAAACAAATGTCCATCCTTGAAGCAATGTCATATCAAAATAATATCAACAACCTGAAGGAAGATCACCTCTACCTTTTCCTCAATGATTCCATAATTCTAAAAAGGAAGTTCAGTTCAAAAGATTTTTAGAGGTCTTAAAGTAACTCCATATAAAAATACCACTAGTAGAATCTTTAGAGTAAATGCCTAACTACGTGAAATTTATGAAGGATATACTGTTAAAGAAGTGCAGATTGGGAGAATTTGCAACTATTGCTCTCACTGAAGGGTGTACGACAATGTTGATGAATAAATTACCTCTAAAGTTGAAGGACCTAGGGAGTTTCACTATCCCATGTTCAATTGGTAATCGTTATATTGGTAAGGCATTATATGATTTAGGAGCAAGTATAAATCTAATACCTATGTCTATTTTCAGGAAGATGGGAATTGGGAAAGCAAGACCTACTACGGTTACGTTCCAACTGGCTAATCTATCCTACACCCATCCAGAAGGTAAAATTGAAGACGTATTGGTAAGAATAGATAATTATTTTTCCAACCGATTTCATTATTTTAGAATGTGAAACTGACAAAGATGTACCAATTATCCTTGAAAGACCTTTTCTTGCTACAGTAGAAATTTAATCGATGTGCAGAAAGCTAAACTGACCATGAAGATGAATGAACAGTAGGTCACGTTCAATGTATTTAATGTGCTAACATGTGTTGATGAGAATGAAGAATGTCGTGCCATTGACTTGTTAGGAGTAGTAGTGGAGGAAGAGTTCACGAGATTTTGCCACAACAATTTTGATAGTGATGAAGATTCATTTGAGCGGAGACCTTTGAGATAAATCATGGCAATGAAGAGAATTCCACAAATCACCGGAGGAAGAACTAGAGAAAACAGAGTCTGCCAATATTGAACTAACCTTAAGGACGAAGAGAAAAAAAATCCCTCAATTGCACCACCAGTGGATAGCAATGCGGTTGTTCCACCAATCCAATTAATGAATAGGATCATCAGATCGATCGAATTATTGATGAACTCACCAGATTTGATAATGAAAAGGAGGATGTACCACATAGTTTACTTAAAAGGCCGATGTGTAGCAAGATGAGTGCACGAAAGACCACTCGCCACAATTAAAGTACCACCATTCAGTTCCAAGCTTAGGAAGTTTTTCTCTTTTTATTACATCTTATTATAGACATATATATGTTCTTTCATTCATGATTCATATCTGTACATGCATTAAGGACAATGCATCCCTTATTTTGGGGGTGTATTGTGCATCTAGACTACATTATATATTTAGTTGAGCATGCGTGTTTTAGTATTTTTGTTCATTTGCCATGGCACACAAAACTGCCAAAAAATATTGTTTAGACTATGATGAGTATATTTTTGTCTGTGATGTTCAATGAGGAACATAATTCTTCTTTAAACTTAGAAAGTTGTGACAATGGATTAGGTGACGTTAGCTTAGGATAGTTTTCTTGTAAATTGGTCCCAAAAATTAGGATGTCCTAATTTCGATTACAGTTGACCCATAGTAAGGTTTTTTTAATAAACTTAGAGATTCTTGAAGCTAAATTTGGTAAAATGGCAATACTCAACAATGAATAAAGTGGCAATGTTTAAGAAAATTCAAAGGAAAAAAATAATAATCTAAAAATTTCCATAAATACTCCAATGCTTAGAACTGTTGAGTAGGTCAGTAACATTTTGTTTGCTCCATTGTGTTGTTGATTAGAAAAACAAGTTTAAGTATGAGTGTGTAATAAAGAAAATTAGGGGCACTCCACTATAGTAAAAAGATGAGTAGCTGAGGTAGTTGTTTGCTCCACCATCTTTTTAGTCAAAAGCTTTAGCTTTATGAGTGAGAATTCAAATCGTTACATGGTTGAGTATTCAGTAATTTAGTGTATGCTCCATTGTAATTGTTGAGTCAAAGAATCATGTGATGAGTTGAATCCCCTAGTAAAAAAATAGGCATAATAAATGGATATGTATGTATTTGAGTATGTATAAGGCCAAAAAAAAAGGAAGTAAAACTAAGTTAGGTAAAAGATGAACTAAGTAAATTAGGATGTACTTGCTATAGTGAATATTGCATGAATAGTTAGGATTTTCTTTCTTTTAGGGTAATATTTTCTACACTGCATTTGCTAAATAAGCTTATGAAACTTCATCAAATATTTAGACATAGAAGATTGCTGAGAACTGAAGTACAAAATGCTTTCTTAAGGGTCTCACTACGCTAAGGTGATTATGTTGCTATGTCAATTCTTACATTCATGCATTCATACATATCTTGCTTGAGGACAAGCAATAACTCAAGTTTGGAGGGGTGATAACTCTTGAAAAGAGTTATATTTCATGCTTTTAGACCTAGCTAATTGCTTGTACTTAAGTAAATTTAGATGCATTTTAGGACATTCTATTTATAATTTTCATTGCATTACATTAAGAAGATTGGACTGTGCTTGAATGTTATTATATGTTACTTTTAATTGCTTGTGGTAGGGCTGTGTTTTGTGGTTTGGCAGGTGCAGGTTGAGGGACGAGAAATAAAGGAGTGAAGGTTTGTCGAGGCAAAAGTTGGACATTTTGTCTGAACGAATGCTGTGCCAATTTCAGGAAGACTGAGTCTAAACTCAACGCCTACCAGTTTTAGCCCAACTATACTTGTACCAGAAAAATCTACCCAACAAAGAGGAGAAGATAATCCTGGGATGTTGGTTTTTATCCTAGAAAAAAAAGAATTTAAAAAGAGGAGAAGATAATCTTGGGTTGTTCAAAAAAGATTTTTAAAATAGGAGAAGATAATCTTAGGTTGTTCAAAAAAGAATTTTAAAATAGGATAAGATAAACATAGGTTGTTTGATTTAACCTAAGGAAAAAGCTATAAAAAGCCAAAGGAGAAAACACTTAATGACGAACAAAGGTGGAGATCCATAGGGGAAACTAGAGGGTAGCGGTGAGTAGTGACAGAAAGAGGAAGACAAAGGCAGTCCCTCTCAGCCACCACAGGATAGTGTGCCACTGGAGTGTGAACTTGATATGTGATAAGTCTCATAGGGTTGGAATTACATGATTAAACTTTTATATTCTTTAATGGTTGAAGCATAGATCTGAATTAATTTATTGTTTCATTTAATTGTTTTTATTTCTAAATTGTATGCGTACAATCCCTAGACATAGACGATTGTACAACATGCCCATAAACTAATTTAATTATGAAAAGGTTGGATTAGTAAAACCAAAATTGAATGATATGAGTAAGTACTCGACAAATACTTGTAGTAGACTCTAGACATAGAGCAGTGTTCATATAGAAGGAACAGTGCAGGGTATCATATTAAAGTCCTATAGATAAGGGCAAGGTAACATGAGGTTTTTGCTCTCGAAAGAAGTAGACCACTTTAGAACTCTTCGGAGCAGTAGATTGACTACGATTTTTTCGAGGCATTTCTTATAGTAAGGGTGGATTCTTAGTAATTCCAACCTTCCATATCAACATTGTATATCCCTTATCCCTTACCTAGTATCTTTACCATCGCATCCTTAGTTTTTTATTTATTCTATTCATATAATCATTTTTGTAATTGCCATTGCATTTTTACTCTCTAATTGCCATAGCATTTTCAATTATTCATCAATTACACATTTTGTTCAGATTAATATTACTTTTGTTTACCATTGTATTCTTATCAGTATTTTGCTATAACATTAATCTAACTTTATTATAATAAGTTGACCATTTGTATACCTAATCCGATATCTGTGGAGACAATCTCACTTATTACTTTATTACTTGATCCGACGTGTATACTTACACAATTCGCATATCATATTCACACACAACAAGTTTTTAATGCTGTTGCCGGGGACTAGCAATTTGGTTTGGTTATTTTACTTAATTTCACTAGTTTATTTAACTTAGTTATATTTAATTTCTATAGATTTCCATCAGTGCTTGAGAAAAGGCATTCCTGCTAACAAAGAGTATCCTTTTGACCCATAGATCGAGAGAACTTTACAAAGAAGGTGAAAAGAACTGTGAAAAAGGGTAAGGAATGAGAATGATCCTGGTCTCAATGATAATCTAAATGGTCAGGATGCTAACCCTCCTATTTGTAGGGTGATAGATGATCGAGGCAGACCAATTCAAGAGCATGTTGTTCCAAATTTGAATGACCTGAATCTAGGGATAGTTAGACCACAAATACAACTCAACAGTTTAAGTTGAAATTGGTAATGTTCTAGATGTTGCAAGTAGTAGGACAGTTTGGTGGATTGCCTACTAAAGATCCACGATTGCATTAAGACTTTTTCTAAAAGTTTATGACTCGTTTAGGCAGCAGGGTGTGCCTGAAGATGCTCTCGACTTAAATTGTTTCCATATTCTTTAAGAGATTGTGTGAGACAATGGATGAATTCTTTGCCATCGGGAATAGTGGCATCATGGAATGATATTTGCCAAAGGTTTTTACTATGGTATAATCCACAAAATATGAATGCCAAGCTTAGAAACGACATCACATCCTTTCAGAAATTAGAGGATGAAACACTATATGAAGCTTGGGAACGATTTAAAGAGTTAATTTGGTAATGTCCGATGCATGAATTTCAGCACTGGACTTAGATGGAGATGTTTTATAATGGTTTGAATAAACATACGAAGATGGTAGTTGATGCTTCTGCCAATGGTACATTGTTGGATAAATCTTGTAATGAAGCATATGAGATTTTGGAATGGATTGCCAACAATGATTATTAATATCCTACCACGTGAGTTGGGACTGGTAGGAAAACAACTAGCACCATGGAACTTGATGCAATCACTTCATTGACTGCCCAAGTATCATCTTTAACTAATCTAATTAAGACAATGAATAGGCCAACTACAGTTCAGAAGATGAAATCAGTCGAGCTATCGTGTGTTTATTGTGGTGAAGACCATGTGTTCGCTGAATGCCCATCAAATCCAGCATCTGTGTGCTACATGTGTAATTTCAATTGGAATAATAATCCCTATTCCAACACTATAATCCAGTGTGGAAGAAACATCCAAACTATGGTTGGAATAATCACGGTACGAGGAATTTTAACAATGCTACAATACAGAATGCCATTAGTGCACCACCTGGTTATAATCAACCTATGTCGAGGCAAAATGTCCAACAAGGTCAGGCATCATTATCTATTGAAGACTTGTTGAAAGAATATATAGCCAAGAATGATGTTGTAATTCAAAGTCAATTTGCTTCCCTTCGAGCTCTTGAAAATCACGTGGGGCAGATAGCAAATGCTTTAAGTTCGAGACCATAAGGAGCATTGCCAAGTGATACCGAGAATTCGAGATCATAAGGGAAGGAAAAGTGCAAGGCCATCACTCTTAAAAGAGGAACTCAGCTTGATGAGATCAAGATGCCACGATAGGAGAGGATAACTCAAATAACAACCATGTAAAGATCCCAAAGCCATCTGAAAAGCACACTATACCTGAAGAGTGTAAACAACAGAATGTTGCAGTAGAATCAGATCGTGTTGCCAACAAGAATGCCACAAAAAATAATATCAGCAACTTGAAGGAAGACCGCCTCTGCCTTTTCTTTAACGATTCCATAATTCTAAATAGGATGTTCAGTTCAAAAGATTTTTGGAAGTCTTGAAGCAACTCCATATCAACATACTGCTAGTAGAAGCTTTGGAGAAAATCCCCAATTATGTGAAATTTAAGAAGGATATATTGTCAAAGAAGCGTAGATTGGGAGAATTTGAAACTTTTGCTCTCACTGAAGGGTGCATAGCAATGTTGATGATTAAATTACCGCTAAAGTTGAAGGACCTAGGGAGTTTCACTATCCCATATTCAATTGGAAATTGTTATATTGGTAAGGCATTATGTGATTTAGGAGTAAGTATAAATATAATGCCTATGTCTATTTTCAAGAAGCTGTGAATTGGGAAAGCTAGACCTACTATGGTTACATTGCAACTGGTTGATTAATCCTACGTGCATCTGAAAGGTAAAATTGAAGACGTGCTTGTAAGAGTAGATAAGTTTATTTTTCTAGCCAATTTCATTATTTTAGAATTTGAAGCTAACAAAGATGTACCGATTATCCGTGGAAGATCTTTTCTTGCTACAGGTAGAACTTTAATCGATGTGTAGAAAGGTCAACTAACCATGAGGATTGATGATCAGTAGGTCACGTTCAATGTATTTAATGTGCTGAAATGTGCTGATGAGAATGAAGAATGTCGTGCCATTGACTTGATGGGAACAGCAGTGGAGGAAGAGCTCACGAGATTTTTCCACAGCAATTCTGATAGTGATGAAGATTCATTTGAGCAGAGATCCTTGTGAACTTTGCTGGAGCAAAATTGTCCTTTCAATTTTGATGAACAATGTTTGGTAGCTCATGTATATCGACATGGAGCTGTTGATATTAAGGACATGAAAATGGGGGACACATTTAATGTTAATGGACAACGCTTGAAGCACTACTGGGGTGCTCATATAGAGTGAGACAAACAATCCATTGATTTTCGAGATTTTTAACTTCAACATCTTGAAAATTCTTTTTATTTCATTTTGTCAATTTAAATTTCTCTTAGTTATTTCATTTCCTTTGTTTAATAAACAACAAGAGGGGTAGGGGTCCGAGAGGCAGAGCCCGTTGAGACGAATCCTGGCAATGAAGAGAATGCACCCAAAGCACCGGAGGAAGAACACTAGAAAATAGGGTCTATCAGCATTGAGAGTTTCCTTGAGGATGAAGAGGAAGCAAATCCCTCAGTTGCGCCACCAGTGGATAGTAATGCGGGTATTCCACCGAACCAATGACTGAACAGGATCATGAGATCGATTGGATTACTGATGAACTCACTAGATTCGATAAATAAAAGGAGGATGTACCACTCAATTTACTTAAAAGGTCGATGCGTTATAAGATAAGCGCACGAAAGATCACTCGCCGCAATTAAAGTACCACCATTTAGCTCCAAGCTCAGGAAGTTTTTCTCCCATTATTACATTTCATTATGCACATATATATGTTCTTGCATTCATTATTCATATATGTTCATGCATTGAGGACAATGCATCCCTTAGGTTTGGGAGTGTATTGTGCATCTAGACTACATTAGATATTTAGTTGAGCATGCATATTTTAGTATTTTTGTTCATTTGCCATAGCATGCATAACTTCCAAAAAAAAATTGTTTAGACTGTGATGAGTGTATTTTTGTTTATGATGTCCAATGAGGAACTTAATTCTTCTTTAAACTTAGAAATTTGTGACAGTTGATTACGTGATGTTAGCTTAGGATAGTTTGCTTGTAAATTAGTCCCTAAAATTAGGATGTCTTAATTCCGATTACAATTTATCCATAGTAAGGTTGTTTTGATAAACTTAGAGATTCTTGAAGCTAAATTTAGTACAATGGCAATACTCAACAATGAATAAAATGGCAATGCTTAAGAAAATTAAAAGGAAAAATAATAACCTAAAAAATGCCATAAATACTCTAATGCTTAGAACTACTGAGTAGGTTAGCAACATTTTGCTCGCTCCATTGTGTTGTTGATCAGAAAAGCAAGTTTGAGTATGAGTGTGTAATAAAGAAAATTAGGGGCACTTCACTATAGTAACAAGCTGAGTAGCTAAGGAGTAGTTTTTTGCTCCATCTATCTTTTTAGTCCAAACCCTTAGCTTCATGAGTGAGTATTCAAATTGTGACACGATTTAGTATTCAGCAATTTAGTGTATGCTCCATTATAATTGTCGAGTCAAATAATCATGTGATGAGCTAAATCCCCTAGTAAGAAAAGAAGAAGTATAATAAATGGATATGTATATATGTATTTGATTATGTATAAGGCCAAAAAAAAAAGAAGGAAAACTAAGTTAGTTAAAAGATGAACTACATAAATTAGGAGATACTTGCTATAGTGAAAATTTCATAACTACTTAGGATATTTCTTTCTTTTAGGACAATATTTTCTGCACTGCCTTTGCTGATTAAGCTTATGAAACTTCATCAAATATTTAGACATAAAATATTGCTGAGAACTAAAGTACAAAATGCTTTCTTAAGGGTCTCACAATGCAAAGGTGATTATGTTGCTATGGCAATTCTTATGTTCATGCATTCATGCATATCTTGCTTGAGGACAAGCAATAACTCAAGTTTGGGGGTGTGATAACTCTTGAAAAGAGTTATATTTCATGCCTTTAGACCTAGTTAATTGCCTGCACTTAAGTAAATTTTGTTGCATTTTAGGACATTCCATTCGTAATTTTCAATGCATTACATTAAGAAGATTGGACTATGCTTAAATCTTATTCTATGTTACTTTTAATTGCTTGTGGTAGGGCTATTTTTTATGGTTTGGCATACAGGTTGAGGAGCGAGAAATAAAGGAGTGAAGGTTTGACGGGGTAAAAGGTTGGACATTTTGTTCGTACGAATGTCGTGGCAATTCTAAAAAGTTTGAGTCAACACTCAAAGCATACCATTTTTAGCCCAACTGTACTTGTACCTAAAAAATCTTCCTAAAAAAGAGGAGAAGATAATCCTGGGATGTTGATTTTATCCTAGAAAAAAAGAATTTAAAAAGAAGAGAAGATAATCTTAGGTTATTGGAAAAAGAATTTAAAAAGAGGATTTACCCTAGGGAAAACGCTATAAAAAGCCAAAGGAGGAAACCCTTAACGACGAACAAAGGTGGAGATCCATAGGTGAAACTAGAGGGTAGCGGTTGAGTAGAGATAGAAAGAGGAAGATGAAGGCAGTCCCTCTCAGCCACCACAAGACACTATGCCGCTGGAGTGTGAATTGGACACTCTATTCTTATAGTAAGGATGGATTCTTAGTAATTCCAACCTTCCATATCAACATTGTATATCCCTTATCCCTTGTTATAGTATCTTTACCATTGCATCCTTAGTTGTTTATTTGTTCAGTTATATATTATTCATATTAGAGAAAAAACTTTCTCTTGGCCGACCACCTTGAAGATCAGTTTGTGGAGGAGAAGCTGTGAAAATTGGAGGAAGCCTCAACGATTAGTGATCACACTATGAAATAGTTTTTCTTCCTTTTTGCTCTTCCTTAATTATTCATTATGTATGCAAATTGCTTTGTTGGCTTTTCATTAATGATGATAGTTTAATTTTGTTTAACTAGAATGATTACATTTATTTAATAAAGTTTATTTGAGTTATGCTCATATTGTTCTATGCCTTAATCATTCATGTTTTCAGTTAAACTCATGTATGTATTTCATTCATACGTGATTGAATGCATTAGAATTAGTTGGGCAATCCTAACCAGACGACGACTAATGGACGCAATAATTCAAAAGTGCATGCTTAATTTAGATAATAACCCGACTAAATTGAAGGTTCATAATAAGTCAAAAGAGCTCTATTATCTTGCATAGTTTTTATGTTTATGTGATTAAATTGATTCAAACCTAACTCATCCCTGTTGCTTCACATGAAAAGAAACCCTTAGTTGAATATGATTAATAAAATGCATGTTTTTCTAAGTAAAAGATTCTGAAAGGACTTAATTTTGGTTTCAAACTCATGAAAGATCGAGTTGCCTTGGATTATTTTTTTGGAACATTGTAAGCATGATGAAAATGAACTAAGTTAAATAATCTAATTATTCTAGCCTATGCATGTTATCATTGTTAAAATCTTGTGAAATCTGCTGCTAAATCCATCTCATCTATTTTAACCATTCATTTCATTTGCATTTAGGTTAACTTGCATTAGGGATCATTTTGCATCTAGTCATTTATTTTTTTCCAACACTCAAAATTATTTTGTTTTTCTTACCAAATTGTTAATATTAATTTTGCAAAATATTGATTAAAATATACACTCCCTGTGGAGACAATAACTCTTATACTTAATTATTATTTGATAATGACTGTGTACACTTGCACAAACCCCGCATTATAGAAACGAAGTTAATCATGATATACATAATAGCGGTCACTCCGCTGAGAATTTACATAGGGTCAAATCGGTAGCACTGACCGTTGATTCAGCTGGTGTTCAACAACCTAGTGTTGATAGAGGTGATAATGAGGGTTAAGGCGATTCAAATATACTTCATATTATAGTTGAATCTCTTTAGAGAGTGGTAGGAGCTACTCTTGCGGTAGTATATGTGCATGTGGTTCGATGAGCTCCAATTAAAAAGTTGTGAAGATATGGTGCTACTAAATTTGTAGGTGTTAAAGGGGTTGATCCGTCAGCGACTGAGATGTGGCTAGAATCAACAACAGAAGAACTTCAACTACTAGAGTGTAATTCTTGTGAGAGTGTTACTTGTGATGTGTCATTGTTACAAGGTGAACATTATACATGGTGGCAAACTGTTACACGTCACATACCTACTGGTTCTATCAATTGGGAATTCTTTCAGTCAAAGTTCTAGAAAAACTATTTTGGGGAACTATTCATGGAGGATTGAAAACAAGAATTCCTTTTGTTGAAACAGGGACAACTATCTGTGGTAGATTACGAGTGAGAATATTTGCAACTTAGCAAATATGCTTTAGAGCTCATACTGGCTGAAGAGGCGAGTTGCAAATGCTTTCTGCGTGGGTTGCGTGGCAAACTCAAAATACAGTTGGCGGCATTGAAGATAAAGGAATTTGTTGATTTGTCAGGGTAGGCAAAAATGGTCGAACAATAGAAACTTGAACCTCCTAGCGTTACAGGATAATGATTCAGAACCCCTAGTTCACATCCAATGACTAAACGAATTAGAGAATCTCATCAGCTTTCAAGGGCGATTGCAAGATTGGCTACATCGAACAAAATGTGAGATCGTCAAATGACAGTTTCAATTGGTAGTGTAAAAGGGCCGACTAGAGCTCCTGAAGTGCCGAGTTGTGAGCATTGTGGGAAGAAACATTAGGGGAAACACTAAAATTTATCAGATGCTTGTTTTCGATGCAGATCATTGCAGTATTTCACACGTAAGTGTCTGAGAGATGAAAATGCTGCACCTATTGTTACTCAGAGATATGCACTTGTGGTTAGGGGTCGTGGTATTAGTCATGGTGGTTCAATATCCAAAGAAGATGCTCGAAAGGGAAAATAATATGTGGTACAACAATCAGTGGCTAGAACTTCGGCACGAGCTTCTATGGTTTGAACTTGAGAGGAAGGTGATGCTACTAATGCTGTAGCAGGTATATTTCTACCATTCTTTGCACACTTTACGCTTTAATAGACCCTATTTCCTCTCACTCATATATTAATGTTGATCTAGTTAATAAATGTGAGTTATGGTTACCCAAAGTTGTATTTCTGGGACACGTTATTTTTTGCAGATGGGATTCGAGTGGATCCAAAAAAGATCAAGTCTATCTACTGGTAAACAAAAGACCCTTAATTTGTGTTTTAGTTTGTCTTATGGATGCTTTTAACCTAGTTTAAATTTGTTCTTGTAGGTTATTTAATAGGCAGCTGCACATTCATGCATTTTCTAGATTCATTGAAGCTTATTTAAGGAGGATCATACACCCGATTGTTCATGAACTTTGGGGTTGTTTGGTGCATTCATTCAGGTGACTATTCATGAAACAAAGAGGCAAAAAATGTGAGCTGATCAGCCAGTACCTCAATTGACCATTCAGTATTTGGTGTTCACACCAAAGAACTCTCGAAATCTGAGTGCTCACACCTAAGGGCCATTTGTTTGCCACCAAATACATTCACTAGCTGATTCTCCATTCGGTGAACCTTAAAACATTAACTCCAACTCATAACAATATTAACCATCAAAGTTAATACTTCTTTCAACTCAACCATTAAGTGTTCTCCAAAGGCTATTCAGGAACACCAATTGACAAAGCTTCAACTCTGTTCGAGAACTTCAATGGACAAGCTAATCATTAAGCCATTTAATGAAATGTTCAGCTGAATTAAGTCAACTAGGTTCATTTAAGTTGTAACTATCCTTATGTCCATTCGGCTGGACCTTTAACAGCCTATAAATAGCTTGTTTGTAACTTGTTAAAAAGACTTTTGATCCTTTTATGAAATATATCATATTTGTGAGTTGTTCAACTCTCGTTGTTCTTGGTGATTCAAATTGACTTATCTAGCTTGCTAGTGGTGTCAGTTTGTTTCCTTTCCGAACTTATTACTCTTTGAGTGTGGCGTTCACCCTTTCATACTGACTGGTTCCTATCGTCCTAGATAGAGGGTCACGATCCTATCCATCTATCCATTGATCCCTTTAATAGTTCTATAAGATTTGGGTCTCTATTCCTTAATAGAGGTTCTTTCTTCCACTGTTAAGAACGAATTCCATCTATCCACAAACTTATCTTTCAATTGCTTTTTTTTTTAAACTATAAACCCTTGTAACAACTTTTGTAAAACGAAAACATCTTGTTACTTAATTTTACGATCGGGCAACAAACGACTCAAATTCGTCAACGAATACGAGTTCGTATCATGCAAATTCAGGGAGACTTCAAGGGCTATTTTACGAGCCAAATAATCAGCTAAATAAGCTTATTGGGTCAGCATGTGGGACGATTTTGGGCAGCCCATTGCTCGGTTGGATCGGTCTTCTCGGTTTAGCACATTTGGGCCTCCTTTCATAATTAATTAATAATAATTATTTAACCCAAAATAAATTGGATTAAAATTAAAATT
>JABEZY010269137.1:0-10528 GCA_013467495.1 Gossypium gossypioides | reverse complement strand
CAAACGATAAAATTTTCATACGAAACTTTCACACATATTAATTCACATACTGTAAACACCAAAAATAATATTAAAATAATTTTACAACTTCGAATTTGTGGTTCTAAAACCATTATTCCGATTTAGCTAAAACCGGGTTATTACAGGTTTGGCAAACATGATAATTTTTATTGTATCTACTAGGAAATTAATAGTTAATAGTGTAGATGCTTATTTGGCGTACATTATGAATTCATCTGAGTTAGGAAAGGACATCAGTCAAGTTCCAATTGTTAAATATTTTCCAGATGTGTTTCCAAGAGAGCTTCTAGGGATGCCATTAGATAAAGAGGTAGAGTTTTCAATTGAATTGGAACCTAGTATAGCCCCTATCTCTTTTACTCCTTATAGAATGACACCATTAGAGTTAAAAGGGTTAAAAACATAGTTGCAAGATCTATTGGATAGAGGATTTGTAAGACCAAATGTGTCAGCATGGGGTTCTCCAATTCTATTTGTAAAGTAAAAAAAATGGAATATTTTACCTATGTATAGATTATCATCAATTGAATAAGGCAACTATAATGAATAAGTATCCTCAGCCCAAAATTGAACATTTGTTTGATCAGCTGTGTGCTGCTACAGTTTTTTTTAAAGATTGATTTACAATCTGGATATCATTACGTGAAGGTCAAAGGTGATGATGTCCCTAAGACTATATTTCGATCAAGGTATGTCCATTATGAATTCGTAGTGATGCTCTTTGGTTTGACAAATGTGCCTGCAATATTCATGGATATGATGAATAGAGTATTCCAACCATATTTGGATTAGTTTGTGGTGGTTTTTATTGATGATATTTTGGTTTACTCTAAGAATGAAGCTGATCATGAAGAAAACTTGAACATTGTGCTAAGAACATTACAATAGAATAAGTTATATGCCAAGTTTAGTAAGTGTGAATTCTAGTCGATAGATACATTTTCTAGGCTATATGATCTCTATTGAAGGTAGTAAAATAGATCATGGTAAGTGTAATCCGCCTAAAAAAGTCTTTGAAGTTCACAATTTTTTAGGTCTAGCAGGTTATTACATAATATTTGTGAAAGGCTTTTCAATGTTGGCAACACTTTTTAGTCGATTGTAGAAAAAGAAAGAAAATTTTGAATGGACTGATGAGTGTCAACAAATTTTGAGAAGTTGAAAGTAGTCTTGACTAAAGCTCTAGTGTTAGGACAACCAAAATATGTTATAGAGTATACTATTTATACTAATGCATCTTTGAATGGGCTTTGATGTGTGCTTACTCAGAGGGGCAAGGGTATAGCTTATGCATCGTGCCAAATTAAATCTAATGAGAAGAACTATCCAACCCATTATTTGGAACTGGCAGCAGTAGTATTGGCGTTGAAAGTTTGGAGGCACTATTTGCATGGAGAAAAGTGTCGTGTGTTCTTTGGTCACAAGAGTTTGAAGTATTTAATGACAAAGAATGATTTGAATCTACATGAAGGACACTGAATGGAACTACTAAAAGATAATGATTTGGCCATAGAATATCACCCTGGAAAAGCAAATGTTGTGGATGATGCTTCGAGTAGAAAATGTGTTGCAGCATTAACTTCTCTATGAGAAAAAGTAAGTATAGTTAATGATGGATCATTACTAGTAGAGCTAATTGTTAGGCCAGTTTTTCTTTCTCAAATTCTAGAAGGATAGATGAAAGATGCTCAATGTGATTTGTATAAGAAACGTATGATGTCTGGTAATGCAACAAAATTTAATTTGGGTAAAGATGGTGAACTGCAATTCATGGGAAGAATGTATGTACCAGTTGGGAATGACTTAAGAAAAAAACTACTAAGAGAGGTTCATCAAGGACCCTTTATACTAAATTCAGGAGGTGTCAAGATGTATAGAGATTTAAAATTTTCATATTGGTGGCCTCAAATGAAAAGAGAAATCACAAATATGTTTCAACTTGTCTAACCTGCCAAAGAGTTAAAGTAGAACATCAATTTCCCTCGAGTAAGTTGTATTCTTTTGAGATAATAGAGTGGAAATGGGATAAAATTACTATGGATTTTGTGTTAGGACTACCTATCAGTCCTTCAAAGAAGAACTCAGTATGGGTAATAGTGGATTGACTCATTAAGTTAGCTCATTTTCTGCCAGTACACAGTACTTACTCACTGGAAAAGTTAGTCGAGCTCTATATTTTTGAGATAGTGCGCCTGCATGGAATTCCATCTTTCATTGATTCAGACAGAGACCCAAGGTTTACATAAAGATTTTGGAAGCAACTTCAAGGATCATTGGGAACTTATTGAAAGAAAATTAGTAGGTCCTGAGGTAGTGTAAGAAATAGAAGATAAATTCTATGACATTCGTAGTCATTTGAAAGCTACCCAAGAACGTCAAAAAGCCCATGCTAATCTGAAGCGAAAAGAGATTTCTTTTAAAGTTGGCAATAAAGTGTTCTTAAAAGTCCCTCCTTGGAAAAAGATTATAAGATTTGGTCAGAAAGGAAAGTTAAGTCCATGATTTGTAGGGTCATATGAAGTCTTAGAGTAAGTTGGACCACTGGCTTATAAGTTGGCTTTATATCAAGAGTTATCAAAGATTCACAATGAGTTTCATGTGTCTATGCTGAGAAGATTTTGATCAAATCTAGATCATGTTGCAGATGGAAGAGTTAGAAGTAGAACCAAATCTATCTTTTCAAGAAGAGTCCATTCGTATCTTGGCAAGAGAGGTGAAAGAGCTAAGGAATAAGAGAATCCCATTGGTGAAAGTACTATGTAGAAATGATAATACAGAAAAGGCTACTTGGGAACGATAAATTTTAATAAAAGAGTAGCATCCTTAGTTATTCACATATATGAATTTCGAGGTTAAAATTTTCTAAGTGGGGGAGAACTGTAACAGCCTACCTAGCCAAGTCTCTGTATCTAGTTACTATTTGGTGTATAGTATGTAAAATAAGGATATATATGAGTAAGTAAAGTGTTTTTCTTAGCTAAGTATAGAATTATGTGTATTGCACTATTTGGAAAACACTTAAGTTTTTACGAGATTAGTAGTTTTGTGGACTCTTCTATTAAGTATTCGCCAAACACAGATGCTTTAGGTGAACTCGTTAAGTTTGCAGCTGTTAGCTTTTGTTATTGTTTTAGTATGATATTAAGTTGAGATTTAGTTAGAATGAAAGTAAACTACTATAGATGAAAACACTTAAATTATGTTAAGTGCACTTAATCACAAGAATCAAGAGAATTAGTGGAATTATTTGATTTTCCCATTAATCCTTGTCTCCGTGCTTATGTATATAAGGATAGCGACAGTGTTTCTAAACAATTTTACATTTTTTTATTCCTTTTTGATTTCCTCTTAAACATTTTGAAAACTTAAGTTCAGAAAACCTCTTCGAAGTAAGGTTCAGAGTATTCAACTAACTTATACGTTAGTACCAGTGAGCTGGTAATTACTGATGAACCCTAGGTTATCCTCAAAGTCATTTACTTGTTCTTCATTCTACATGAATAGATGTTAGAATGGTGTGTAAGGAAAGAAACTTCATGATTCTAGATTAATTGTTGTTGATGCTTGCATGCATGATCAAAGTTGATACATTGATAATGTGATATGTTTAATTATCTTTATTTTAGTTCAAGAAGCTATCAAAGGTCCAACTGATAAAGGCAATTGACTTGCTTTGTAGATTTTGCGAGAATTTTTGTTGAGTTAATTCTTACTTCCATGTGTTGTGAGTTTCTTTATTTTAACTCCTGTAAGGTAAGTATTCTTCCTCTATATTGGGTAAAAACTGTATGTGTGGATAATGATTATCCAATTCATTAGTCTGAGTTTAGCCTATTTATGATATGAAGTAAACACCATCCTTCATGCTTAATCCACTACCATTTGCTTCTAATATCTAGGATATGATATGATCTAACATGTGGTGATGGTGATGAGGTGATATGTTTGTGTAGCCTCCGGTAGGGAAAATATATTGCAAAACGGAATGGAAGATCATGATAAATCATGCTATTCTAAATGAAAATTAGATGAGGAGTTAAAGGGGAGTATGTATGTAAATGAGACTGAAAGATATGCCTCTGATTCTGAATCCTGGGTATGTGGCTAGCATGAAGATGGGTTGTTAGAGTTATGTTAAGTTGGCATAAAGTATACACCCAAGTGATAAGTAAGTTGGCTTATTGAGTGTGTCTATGTTCTTTATATGCCATTGGGCGTACTATGTGACTATGTGTAAATTTCTTAGAATGGTTTAATTGTAATATCAAAAATATTATGTATGATTTCTCTTTGGAACTCCCTGAGTTCATATGAACTTACTCTGTTACCTTTTCTTTCTCAGGCTTGCTGACTAAAAGAAGACTTTGTTCGAAGGACTGTGCCAGAATGCTGCTACTATTATAAGCTGCCTACTTTGTTTTATATCATGCATGACTCGTGGGGGTGATGAATAAATGTATTTTGAAAATGATTTGTACAAACAACTTCTATTTTGAACAGACTTTATTTTTACAATATCTTTATTAAGTATTAAAGTTTGAACTTGAAGTATTATGTTTTGTTTAATAAAGTTATTATACCTGAACTTATACTCCATATGACTTGTACATTATTTTTAATATGCTAATGGTTTCATTCAAACTTTCGTAAAGCAATAGCTATCATAATTTTTATATCCATAACCTGAAAGTTTTCAAAAGATTTTGCCAAAAAGTTTTGAAGATAGTTTGATTTTAAGTAGCGACACACCATACTCGGATCCTGTTATAGGGTCGGGTTTGGCATGTTGCACCCCTTACTCAGTCTGATTGCTGAACCCAAGTAATAAAATGCTATAGAAAAATACGAATCATTTATTTGCAATTTATAATTCAAAATTTCAATTAAATATGAATACAACACATATAATCAAGCATAGCAAGCATTACAACCAAATTCGGGTTTGTATTGAGCTTAGGAAAGCTTAAAATCAACTTAAAATCGAACAAGGATCAATTTGAGTCAAAAAAAAAGATAGGAAAATTCTATAAACATGGGTCACACGACCGTGTCTACTAACCATGTGGAAGGCTAAGGCCATGTGGGGTGGGACACATGACTATATGGGTCAAAAGTGCAAATACTCAAAAGATGTCACACGGCCATGTCGCTGGGCCGTGTAACATACATATATTATTTTATGCCTTTAATGGAACCTCAAACTATCAACTAATCATACATCAAATTAGCCATTCAAAGAAATATCAAATTTGC
Organism: Gossypium gossypioides; assembly: GCA_013467495.1. NCBI lineage: Eukaryota > Viridiplantae > Streptophyta > Magnoliopsida > Malvales > Malvaceae > Gossypium > Gossypium gossypioides. The sequence goes on along the minus strand of JABEZY010269137.1, from coordinate 5,254 downwards.
TCCAATTAAACCTTATATTTTATGCACTAAGTCTACCAAATTATTTCAAGCATAATATAGGCATATAAATTACTTTTACACACACCTATCCCATGGCATATCACCTAGTCATTATTTAAGCAAACAATCAATCAAGCCAAACTACTCAACAAGATATTATTTTCATGATCTTTGCCATCACACACACACATATATAGACATATGAATCTCAAAATGCCATCAAAATCCAAAATGAACATTATATAACCATATGACATCTTAGGTACATGCCATGACCAAAATAAAAGCATCACCAACACTTGAGTTTTGGATTGTCGCTGGATGTTGAAGTTGATGATCGAATCAAAAAGTACCTAACCTGCGTATAGGAAACAAAACAGTACACTGAGAATAACTTAGTGGTATTTCTATAATCTGAATATTAAAATACAATACAAGTCATTCAAATACATGATTTAAGAATTAATGATTTTATGAAATTTATCATATCAACTCCTACCATTTCTTGATTACATTATCCAAATCTAATGAAAATCACTAGTACAAACTATAACACCTCACTTGCATATTCCATTTGCAACCTCAAACAATAGATATTACATTTCATCCCCAATTTCAATCTCATAAATACAAAGTGCATCATCATCATGTATATTCAATTCATAGATCATTATTCTGGTTCTCATTTTGATTTCCCTATTAACTGACTTGGACTCGGACAGATACACGGATCAAACCAATACATCAATTTGGCATCCAGTGTTTGTCAAATAAATCTAAAAATAATAAGTTGCACCCTGCGCTGGCCAGTAAAAACTGACAAATAGATGTGCCTAACACTAGTTGGTATTATAACGCCCTTCACTCGACTCGGTCAACCGAATTCAAGTATAGGGTGTTACGCTTATGGGTAGACATACTTAGACTCCTACTTTACTCTCAACTCACTTATGTCACTCTTCAAGCAATGACTTAACAAAATTTCTTTATTTTCGTTTCCTAAATTACCTCGTTTTATTTATTATGAAAAATTCATATTACAGTGTAAAATCTCATTTACAATTTAAATGATACAACTATTTTTTTCGCCTTAACTCTATCACTATACAGAGTGTTACACCTTGTACGCAGACTTGACTTCGCCATATAGCATTCTGTACGACTTGCACTTTTATAGCCTTTCTTGGTGTAAACTATGGCCTCTTATCCCATCCTTTGGGTAGGCTTTCCTCTCATAAACTTCTCTTCTCTGTATGCACATCAGCACACACTACTGCTCTACTAGCGTAGCCTTGACATCATCCCTCCGCATGAGATTCTTTGCAACCTGAAATAGGAAACAACTTATATAAGTTCTTGAGAACTTAGTACATCTCTATTACCTTTTTCATTACGCCGTAGCATACTAAACACTTTATGTATTCTTTGGCTTATGCCCTTCTTTGACAGTTACTTTTCTCTACCATTCATTTTGGTGTAGATCATACATAATCGGCTAAGGCTTCCTACAGGCATCATTTGTTACTTCTTTATATTTTTATCCATATTGAATCATCACACTTCTTATATTTGCTACATATTTCATTCTGACCCCTTTTCACCTTACTGACCATTTTCCTTTTTCGTTCACACAGAGCTCATCTCATCCTTAAGATTTAGAACCTTTTTTGTCGTAGTCCAATAGATACCATACCTTTACCTTTACTTTAAAGATTTGTTTACCCAGACTTCGTCGTGTTAGTGTTTTGTTAACAAAGTTCACCAATTTGGCGTTACCCTTAAATCTTTGTTCCAAGGTTACTTCACAGACTATGCCACTAAAGCATATTCCTAACTTCAAATATCTTCCCTTTATTCTTGGAAACTTTAGATAGTCACTTGATCAACAGAGAGCCATAAAGGCGCCCACTTGACTTAGATAGCCACAAGGGCGTCCACAGAACTTTTGGTAGCCACAAATGGCACCTACTCACATTAGATAGTCGCAAGGGCATCTAGATACATACACAATATAGCCATTGAGGCGTCTACAGATAGATAGCCACAAAGGCTCTCATAATACATTAGATAGCCATAAAGGCATCCACATATAACAGAGTTCGCCACGAAGACAAATTTAACACATACAACCACAAAGGCTCTTATACAACAGAATTAGCCATTAAGGCTCTAATTTATCATAATCAACCACGAAGGCTCTTCTCATAACAGAATAGCCATAAGGGCTTTCGCGTATAACATATCCAGCCACAAAGGCTTCACATATAACAGATTATGCCACCAAGGCTTACATATAATAGAGAATAGCCACAGAGGCTTGCACTTATCAGAGAAAAAGTATTAAGGCACTTCGATTAGATTAAGGAGAAGAATACTTAAGCTTAGAGTTTGATGATTTTTTGAAGGAATGTGGGATTGTCTCACAACTTAAACCTCCTGATACTCCACCATGGAATGGAGTTTCTAAAAGGAGAAATCAAACACTATTGGACATTGTTCGATTAATGGTGAGTCATGTTGATCTTTCTATTTCCTGTTGGGGACATGCACTTGACACAACTAGTTTCGCACTAAATTGTGTTCCATCTAAATTAGTTCAGAAGATACCATATGATATGTGGACTAGGAATATCCTCGTATGCCTTTCATGAAGATTTGGGGTTGTGACACTTATGTTAAATGTCAGATGTCTACAAAGCTTAAACCCAAATCTCAAGGAACGTCCTCGTATGCATCTTTGTGGGATATCCTAAGGAAATTAAAGGATATTATTTCTTCAATCCTACTGAGAACAAAGTGTTGTTGCTCAGATAGGAGTCTTCCTTGAAAGGGAATTTATCTCTACAAAATGAAGTGGTAGAAAGATTAAACTCAGAGAAATTTGAGAACAGCAGCAGATCACTGAACCAGAGATTGAACAACAACAAGTTCCACAAGTTGTTATGGAAAAATCAACTGTTTTTGATACACAACTATTGCGAAGATCTTTAAGAGAATGCCATGTACTTGAGAGATATGGATTTCTTATTACAATACATGGTGATATTCTAGTTATGGATTAAGATGAGCCTAGGATTTATGAAGAAGTGGTGACGTGCCCAGATTCTAAGAAATGGCTTGAGGCCATGAGGTCTAAGATGGATTCCATGTTAGAAAACCAACTATGGACCTTGGTTGATCCACCTAAATCGGTTAAACCCATAAGGTGCAAGTGGGTTTTCAAAAATAAAATCGACATGGATGGTAATGTACAGACATACAAAGGGCGATTAGTCGCTAAAGGTTTTCAACAAGTTGATGGAGTCGACTTTGACAAAACATTTTCTCCTGTTGCTATGTTTAAAACCATCTAGATCTTACTTGTAATAGCTGCATTTAATGATTATGAAATCTAAAAAATGGATGTAAAACAACTTTCCTTAATGAGAAATTGGAAGAGGATGTGTACATGACACAACCTGAAGTTTTGTCAATTCGAAATGTAGCAGCCTATTTTTTAGTGATGTCAAAAATAGTGGTTTCGAGGCCACAAATCTAACGAGTAAGTTCGTAAATATTATTATTCAATATTGATCAGTCAAATATTAGTTTTAAAGTTTTATATGTTATTTTATTATTAAAATAAAAAATAAAAGGTTAATCAAATAAGAAAACATGATAGTTTTCTTCCCCATTTGGTTATGTTCATCATAGAACCACCTTGGGAGACTTTGAAGTTCGACTAACCATGTTTCCAAGCATATCAAGAACAAGTGGAAAATCGAGAAGAAGGGAAAATTACCAAATAGCCCTTATACGTTGTCATTTCTGCAATTTAGCTAGGTAAGTTCGTATGAACTATAATCACTTAAATACTGATTAAATTGAATGTTTAATATGTGGTTCTAATGTAATTTAGTCAATATATATGTTATTATGCAGTTTATCATGTCATGAAATGATGGAAATCTAATGACGTACGACTATTATCGAGCCATGTTTGAACCTTAGGAATTCATAGGATACAAATTACATGTCATTAGGGTTACCATGTTTCGGGTGCTGATCGTGAATGTCCTACCGATGGCTGGGGTCCAACATTTGTTACGGATACTCCACAGCTTGTGTGAACAGCATCGTATAACTTACATTCTGACCCATAGCTCGTGTGAGTAGGCCCATTTCACATCTCGTGTGAGCAATGATGTAAAGGAAAGTAAATGTTACAGTTATATATTTAGCACACTTCATGTGAGCTTTCTCGCGTATCGATGATATTCTAAATGGTTCAACAGGTAGGAAAAAGGAAAGGAACGATAAATGTTCAAATGAACTCTATCATGTATTTATGAAAAGGATTGAAAAGGTAAGCTTTCACTTGGCATTATGCATCTGTTCATGGAAAGGTTAAATGATTCAAAAGAAATATGTTCACATGGAAATGGATCATCATATGTTTAATTCAAGTGATTTATGTATGTATGCACTAACTCGTGCACTAATGATGATGTTTAGGCTTGTGCTAAGCTTGTGTTCATGGTTGATTTGTAGGCCTATGCTTTATAATATAAATGGAATGGGTAAGAAAAGGAAGTGAAATGGTAAGTTCATAACTAGGATATAATATGGTGATATAAAAAAATAGATGAGTTAAATGATGTATTTATATGTGAACAAACTACTTATGTTATGGATGAATCTACCTATATCATGGATAAATATACTAAGTCGATAATTGGTAATGTTATTTAGGCTTATGATAAGCATTAGGTACGGAATGGAAAGTAAGTAAATTGAAAGTTATATAATCTTATAAAAAGGTTGATGATTATATATTATGTCTCACACAATCCTATAATGTTATGGATGGTAATATATGTGACATTAATGGACTTACTCATTTGTGAGTTGATGATTATATAGATTTATGAATCTTATGAAATTGGTATAGGTTTATGTTTATTCTTGGAAGTTTATTATTGAAATGGAATATTATGCTTAAATTTTATACGATCTTACTAAGCAGACATTTCTTACGTACTATTTTCCTTTACTTTACAAATTATTGGAACCTCAATCGGTTTGGAAGCTTGACAAAGATCTATCACACTTTCCAGAGATTATTTCAGTAGATTTTGATGTTTTAATAAAGGTTATAATGTCATGTATAGGTGGACTTGTGGTTTATGTTAGTTGATGAATTTGGCATGTATATGTCATTTTGGTTGATGTAACCTTGGTACTTTTGATGCATTATTGATGTGTGTTGTTTTGA
>JABEZY010269003.1:0-10401 GCA_013467495.1 Gossypium gossypioides | reverse complement strand
GCTTCTAACATGATATACTATGGACTTATTCGATCATAAAATATTATATGAGATACACGAGTATGTTATATGATGTCATAGGAACATAAATAATGCAATACATCATAACTAATAATTAATGTTATAAAAATATTAATTAGTGCTATTAATAATAATTAATGACCAAATAACAAATTATACAATTTAAAGGGGCAGAAATATAAATAACAAATATTAAAAGTGCAGGGAATTATAAAGAGATAAGTATGCTGAATAAAATAAATAGAGGACTAAATTAAAATTTAAACGAAATTTAAAGTACAATTTTTTTTAAAAAAAAGAAGTAAATAAAAGACTAAAAGGAAATAATCGGGAAATTTGAGGGTAAAATCGTAAATTTCATAATTTAAAGGGAAAAAAATAATAAAAAGTTTAAACATGTTGGAATTTAAATAACAGAAAGTAAATGGACTGCATCTAAAAAAAGGACTAAATTGAAACCCTAAAAAATTTTGAAGTCCAAATTTCAAGAAAACAAAAAAAAAAACAAAAAAAGGATTAAACTAAAGCAAAATAGAAATGTTCAGGGGCCCAGGATGTTATTTTCCCCAACCTAGCACACGTGTCATTCCCAGAAGAGGTTAATAGTTTGAGGACTAAAATGGAAACAAATTAAAATTAAATGGTGAAATTAAAAAGAAGAGAAAACCAAAATTAGGACCATATTAAATAGTGCCTAAAAGCGGAAGGACTTGGGCAGCAATTAAACCCCTTCCTCGAAAACACGCTGACCTTGAGACCATTCGGGTCGTGCTCGAAACGACGTTGCCAAGACCAAAACGACGTCGTTTTGGAGGACCTATTTAAGTTATAAAAAAATTAAAAAAAATCATTTTAACAGCCTTTAAAAAAAAACTATTTTCCCTCTTCTTTTTTCTCTCATGCTCCCTTCTCCTTCGGCCACAAGGTCGCCGGACATTCGCTGCGGCCACCGGTCATCGGCGCTGATGACCACTGCCTCTGGTGGCCAAAAAATTCCCAAAAAATCCCTTTCTTGCCCCCTGTACACGTGTAACAAAGATTCAAGGTTAAAGTCCCCAAAAACCTAACCAAAGTTTAGCTATGGAGCAAGAAACCCTTCGGTTTCTCCCTTTTCCGACGAGGCCCTTGACAGAACCCTAGGGGTTCCGAGGCTTCCCAAGTTGACGAAAAATGGAGTTCTACAACGATAGGTAAACCAAAAAAAAGTGAATCTTTTGTTGTGATTTTTTATTTTTTTATATATTTTTTTCGAAATTTAAAAAGACAATTAAAAAAACTACCTTCTTTTAAACTTGTTTTTTTTTTCTTTTTGTATTTCTCTGTTGAATCTCTTCGGAAAAGAAAAAAATTACAAATGTTTCTTTGGCTTTTTATAACCGAATTACAACATATTATCTTGTCTTTTCATTTTTTCTTTTTCTACTTTTCCGCTTCCATTTCTATGTCTTCTGCAAGTGGTGGTGGCAGCGACGAGGCAGTGGCGTCAGGCCTCAGATGGCACGCCTGCTGACGTGGCGAGGGGAGCGGCGGCTAGAGACATTTAGAGGGAGCTAGGGTTTCTGAAAAGTTTTTAGATTTTGGGCATTTAGGGTTAGGTTAGTAGATGGATTTGGGTAATTGGGATTGTAAATGGACTGGACTCTTTTTAACTAATGGACTATTATTATTATTTTTAACTATTTGGTTTTTTTTTTTGGTTTGGTTTGGGCCGGACGAATTTGGCCTATTACAGCTGCCTTTCTTTGCTCATTGTCGTGTAACTGAAAGGAAGCAAAGACCTTTAAAGAGGACCAATTTTGTCTGGTCCCGCTAAATCTCGACTTCTCTGGTGCTTCTCTTTTCAAATAACTCACTTTTTCAATTTATTGGTTACTCTACTCCACTATATCCGCTTTGCTACAACTTTAGGAAGGTAAGATTTAGTGTCACAGTTACATCTTGCTTCATTGCAACTTCAAGGAGTTAAAATTTGTTGTTGTAGTTTCACTCCAACCCACTACAACTTCAGAGGTATAGGATTTATAGTTTTATCTTGCTCCACTGCAACTTCAGGGAGATAAGATATGTCATGGTAACTTCATTCTGACCTGCTACAACTTCAGGGATATAAGATTTGTAGCTTTACCTTGCTCCATTGCACCTTTAGGGAGATAGGATTTGCTACTGTAATTTCAATCCCTACCACTGCAATTTCTGTAACTTCAGAGAGATAAGATTTGCTACAATAATTTAATCCATTCCACTGTAACTTCAGGGATATAGGATTTGTAGCTTCATCTTGCTCCACTGTAACTTCAGGGATATAGGATTTGTAGCTTCATCTTGCTCTACTGTAACTTCAGGGATATAGGATTTGTAGTTTTATCTTACTCCACTACAACTTTAGGGAGGTAAGATTTTCCATTGTAATTTTGATTTGATCCACTGCATCGTCAAGGATATGGGAATCACTGTTTCACTGATCTGTTACACCGTTCTCTGAGGAACAGGACCTGTAGAATCTATTTTATAGGCTTATATTTTGCTAAATAATTAGGATGTTATGATTAGAATGAATTAAATGCTCCTATCTAGATGTATATGAATGATATTTGTATGAATGCAAAATGTCATTTTCGAGAATGGTCCCCTTTTTAGTGCTTAGGTTGACATTGCTTGTTGTTCGTCAATGTTCTATCACTGATGTGTTACCATGCCTTCTTATTCAGGTCTGGTATCTTTAACAGGAAACCCGAAGAGGTAATCACAATTTGGACTATTCATTCCAAGTTCTTTCCAACCTTCAAATTTGGTTAGTTCTAATTAGTAGTCCTATTTCAGGCCTCTGTACTATTTAGAAATCTTTCAGAGCAATATGCAAAAATCTTTTTACTTTAATATTGTTAGTCCATTAATTGTTATTTCAATGCAAAAAATTCTTGAAAAATATTGTAAAAATAGACGAGATTAAAATTTATTGAGGGCAAAGATTTTAATGAAAAGAAAAATAGAAAACATTACTAGAACACAAAGTTAGTGAAAATCAAATTAGGTGCCCTAGATATCGCAGTATGAGCTTATCCAAGCAAACTTGCTGGGAACCATTCTGAGCCTGACATGTGTTTAGGAGATCTAGAATACTTTGTCGATATCCCAAGATGTAAAGCTCCTCCCCTTGCTACCTTTGAGGGGAAATAACTATTACATTCTCATTCTTTGGTCAAAATTTGAGCCGCCCTTTCCAGATTTTCAACTCAAAACTTTTTTGGCCTCAAGATGCCCTTTGCGGGTTTTTGCCTTGGCCTCTCTTCTTTTTTTTAGGTGACGTATTTTTTACTGAATCCGAATTCATAGGATTAGACAGATCTTTGCTATCCATCTCGTTTAGAATCAGTGCTCCTCTAGAAAAGGATTTTTTTACCACATAAGGTCCTTCCCAATTTGACATCTATTTTCCTCTGAATTCCTTTTGTATGGGAATTATCTTTTTCAACACCAGGTCCCCTCATGGAATTCTCTAGGGCTAACCTTTTTGTCATAAGCTCACATCATCCATTTTTGGTATGTCTGACTATTACGGATAGCTTTCAGCCTCTTCTCTTCGATTAAGTTCAACTGATCATATCGAGATTGGATCCATTCTACTTCATCTAACTTTAATTCTGATAAAACTCGAAGAGAAGGAATCTCAACTTTGATGGGTAAAATTGCTTCCATTTCATAAATCAATGAGAAAGGTGTTGCCCCGGTAGAGGTTCTGATAAACGTTCAATAAGCATAGAGGGCAAATGGTGATTTCTCATGCCAATCTTTATAAGTCTGTCATTTTCCCCATGATCTTCTTAATGTTCTTATTAGCTGCCTCCACTGCACCATTCATTTTTGGGCGATATGGTGACGAGTTGTGATGTTTGATCTTGAATTGATTGTAGACCTTTGCTATCGTGCCGTTGTTCAGGTTCAATGTATTGTCAGATATGATTCTTTCTGGCATCTTGTACTGACATATAATCTTTTTTTTCAAAAATTTGCTAACTGTTTATTTCGTGACGTTAGCATAAGAAGCGACTTCTACTTACTTGGTAAAGTAATCAATGACCACGAAGATGAATCGATCCCCATTGGAAGCCTTTGGCGAAATTGGCCCAATGACATCTATGCCTCACATAGAGAAATGCCACGGAGAAGTCATCACATGGAAAGGTGAATGAGGTACATGAATTTTGTCCCCATAAATTTGGCATTTATGGCACCTTTTGGCATAATTGATACAATCCCATTCTATTGTGGACCAATAATATTTGAATATCATGATTTGTCTAGCCATTGTAAAACCATTAGCCTGTATTCCACAAACGCCTTCATGAACTTCTTCCAGGATTTTCTTAGCTTCAACAACGTCCACACATCTCAGTAACACCTGATCCTTTCTTCTTTTGTATAGTATCTCCCCATCGAAGACATACTCATTGGCCAGCCTTCTTAGCGTCCTTTTATCATTCTCAGTTGTCAGTTCAGGGTATTCATGATTCTTTACACATTACACTATGTCATGGTACCAAGGGTGATCATCTTTTTCTTCTTCTTCGATGTTGTAACAATGGGCTGGGGCCTCATAAATGCTCATCTAGATAGGTTTCACATTATCTTATTTGTTCACTTTGACCATAGAGGCTAAGGTAGCCAAAGCATCAGCCATCTGATTTTTATCTCGCGGGAAGTAGTAGAATGTGATGTCATCAAACTCCTTAATTAACTCGAGAACTAGCTTTCGATAATTAATTAACTTAGGATCTCTCGTCTTCTATTCACCGTTGAGTTGACAGATTACTAGTGCAGAATCTTCATATACCTCAAACACTTTGATTTGCGTTTTATAGTCGCACAGATATCCATGATACATGCTTTGTATTCTATCATATTATTTGTACAATCAAAACCAATTTTACTGGTGAAAGGATAGTAATCTCCGTCTGGAGATACCAGGACTGCCTCAATTCCGTTACCCATAGCATTTGAGGCGCCATCAAAATTCAATTTCCAGGGATGTTCTCTTGGACCACCTTCTTCAGTGGTCGCAACATACATCAGATCTTCATTTGGAAAATCGAAGTTCAAAAGCTCGTAATCTTCTAGAGCTCTGCTAGCTAGGAAATATGCTATTGCACTCTCCTTTACTGCCTTCTAGTTTACATATATTATATCAAATTTGGAGAGCAAAATTTACCATTGAGTCATTCTTAGTCCATCATATACTTTAGAGGGTCCATTTTCGAAATGAGCCAAGTCGTATGGTACAACATGTACTATCTCATCCTCCAGGTAGTCTAGACTAAGGCGCAACACAATTTCTCAATTGACGAATATCTTGTCTTGCATTCCGTGAACTTCTTACTGAGGTAATAAATTACTCTTTCTTTCCTCCTGACTCATTATGTTGGCCTAGTACACATCCCATAGAATTTCCAAATACTGCCAAGTATAGTATCAGTGGTTTTTCTCAGCTAGGTGGCATCAGCTCTGGGGTATTGGACAAATAATGTTTAATTTTGTCGAAGGTCTTCTGGCATTCCTCATCCCATACATCTGGATTATGTTTCTTAAGGAGACGGAATAGGGTCACATTTTTCAGTTAGTTGTGAAATGAACTGGCCAATGTAATTTAATCTCCTTAAGAAACCCCAAACTTCCTTTTGGGTACTGACGGTGGTAACTCCTGTATAACCTCGAATTTATCTGGGTTAATCTCAATACCTTTCTCGCTGACCACAAATCCTAATAATTTACTCAATGTGGCCTCAGAAGTGCATTTTGCTTGATTCAGCTTTAGTTGGAATTTTCTTAACCTCAAAAATATTTTCCTCAAGACTTTCACATGCTCTTTCTCTGTTTGGGATTTTGCGATCATATCATCAACAAAAACCTCAATTTATTTGTGCATCATATTATGGAACAAAGTCACAATGGCTCTTTGATATGTTTCTTCTACATTTTTCAGCCCAAATGGCATCACTTTATAACAAAATGTTCCCCACATTATAACGAATGTGGTCTTCTCCATATTTTCAAGATGCATATTTATCTGATTCTATCCAGAGAAACCATCCATAAAAGAGAATAGCGAATGACCTGTCGTGTTGTCCACTAAAGTATCGATGTAGAGTAACAGAAAATTGTCCTTTGGGTTGGCCTTGTTTAAATCCCTATAATCTACACACATTCATACCTTCCCATCTTTCTTAGAGACGGGGACTATGTTGGCTACCCAGTCTGAATATTTGACCACTTGTAGGAAACCAACGTCAAATTGTTTCTTGACCTCTTCTTTTATTTTCAACAGTACATTTAGCCTTATCCTTCGAAGCTTCTACTGATCTGGCTTGCATTCTTCCTTTATGGGAAGCCTATATACCATGATATCAGTACTTAGACCATGCATGTCTTGATACGACCATGCGAAAACATCTTTGAATTCTTGAAGTAACTTAACAAGGTCTCGCTTTGTTCTTACAGTGATGCAAGTTCTGATTTTCACCTCTTTTTTTTCTTGTTTATCTCTAAACTCACAATTTCCACCGACTCTTTGTGAGGTAGGATCTGTTTCTCATCTTGTTCTATCATCTTTGACAAATCAAGAGACAAGTTACAATATCAATCATCTTTAAAGTCTTGAGGTTCCTCTAGACATATATACTACTCAAAAGGAGACCCCGAGTAAACAGTAACGTCACTCGTATCATTGATATTTGGGGACCTGTCATAGGAATAAAAGAATACCTAAAGAACAAATAAATTTAAGGATAATTATCTGTGTGGTATGAGTATGGATGAAGGAAATAGTAAAGTGTTTGCCAAATGGGACATAAAAATACATTGTTTTAATTGAAATAAAGATAATGGACATGTAACTTTTCACAAAAGGATCTCTATTGCTCTTAGGCTTAGAGCAATGGGTATGTTCTAAACATTACTCTGAAATAGTCATAAAAACTATAGGGATCTCTTTTGCAATCCAATTGTTCAGAATACTTTTGGGGATATAAGGACAAATTCTTGATAGGTTCTCTTCTTCAGTTCCCTTTTCAAAGGCATATACATCTTTTCCCTTCAAACCCTCGATATCTTCAAAGAATTCTTACTCTTTGTTACCCATCAGACTTTACACTAGAGCTTTGAATTTGGCGCACTCTTGGATTTCATGACCTTCCCTAGCATGAAACTTATAGTAGCTCTTCACTTCTTTTGGTCCCTTCTCCGAATCTTGAATGATCAAGTCCACGTCTATCATTTTTTGCCAATCCCATTTTAGAGGGAATTTCACCTTCGCGACATCGGTTTTGGTCCTCTTACTCCCATTCTCGATTATCGCATTTACCCCTTAGTCAAGATGACTGGGCAGTAGATTTCTAGCCATATTAGGCCCTGAGGGATCATCGAACCTTGCCATTCCCTTCTTGATAAACCTCTCGATTAACTTCTTAAAGGCAGTGCATTCTCAATCGAGTGTCCTGTTATCCCTACGTGGTAGTTGCGCTGAGCATTCGCATCATACCACTTTGGGAATGGAGGTTGCATGGGCTTTAGGTAAAATGGTGAAACTACATGAGCATTAAACAGATTCTGGTATAAATCTCCATATGTATCGAGATAGGCGTGAATTGGATTTTGTTTTTTGTTCGGCCTTGAATTGGATTTTGTTTTTTGTTCGGCCTTGAATTGGATTCTTGCCTCGAAGGGCCCTGATGGTTGGTCGTTATGGTTCGAGGTTGCGTCATTGTAACCGATTTTGAATAGCTTTTATTGTATACGCTTGTAGTGTTTACTTTGTTTCTTTTTTTCTTGGGGCAGACCTTTTAGCATTTTCTCCTCCATATATCTTCTCACTCCTTATCGCGTTCTCAATAATTTCTCTAGACATAACTATATCTGAGAAGTTCCTAGTAGCACTTCCTAGTATGTGATTGATGAACAGGGCTTTCAAGGTATTGGCAAAGAGCATTGTTGTTTCTTTTTCCAATAGAGGTGGCTGAACCTGTGTTGCCACGTCTCTCCACCGTTGGACGTATTGCCTAAAGCTTTCGTTTGGCTTTTTTTTCCATGTTTTGCAGCGTAATTTTATCGGGCGTCATGTAAGTCACATGGCTATACTGTTTCATGAAAGCCTATGCCAAATTCTTCCATGAATTAATCCTGAAACGACTCAACTGATTGTACCATTTAGCAGTCGACCCAATCAAGCTATCTTAGAAACAATGGATTAATAATTTATCGTTGTTGACGTATCCGGTCATTATTCGGCAAAATATTGTAATATAGGCCTTAGGGCAATTAGTCCTATTGTATTTCTTGAATTTCGAGGTTTTAAATTTTGGTGGAAGTACTAGATCTGGGACCAAACTTAACTCCTTACATCGACCCCACAAAGGTAGCTTGCACTCTCCACAGCTCTGAATTTTTCCTTTAACCACTTGTAATGATCTTCCAGTTGTTTTGGAAGTTCTACTCTTGGCCTTTCCATTTTTGCTCTGTCGTTCAAATCTAGAACAATGGGGTTGGTTGGATTATCTCCGGGGTTGGAACCTGAACCCATTGGGTAATTTACCGGTCCTGAGGTGCCAGCATGGTATTGTTGTGGTCTTATGGTGACAGGTACTCTCTGTAGATATGTCTCTGGTTGAGCTTGGGTGTTCACTAGGGTAAAGCCCGGGGGGTTTGTAGGGTCTTCGTTATCGTCCCTAGAGTTTATCGTAATACTCATCCCTTTTTCAATTCCACCAGCCAGTAACTAGGTCAACTGGCTTATTATGTCTCTTTGGGACTCCTGTATTTGGTCCTTCATGTATTGTTGCACCTTAGCTAATTGATCTTGCAACTGCGCTTGCAACTGGTCTTGCACGTCCTTCTGAATTTGTTCTAGTCTTTCTAACCTTTGATCCATGGCTTTAGTTTTACTGTGGCTATTATAGCGATATTCAGTTGGCAGATTCTTGGTAGTTTCCAAGGTAACTTTCATATTTTTTGATTGATTATGGGATTTTTCATGAAATTTAATGCATGGAATGAAATGTAATGCTAATGAATGGAAAAGATGCCTACAAAAAGGTATTGATTCTAGTTCGATTCCATTAGAACAACTTTACTAGAAAACAAGTTTCTTTACATAAAACGAATAATTCCACTTTATCAAGAAACTCTTTTTTCATGAAAAACTCTATATTTAGCAATTGAACACGAATCAACACATTTCTTCTAAGATGAAAAGGCAATGCAACCACAGCTAAAACAAAACGAAACAAGTCAGTACTTTCGTATAAAACTTGAATATAAAGCAAAGAATAACAATGAAAACATTCTTTCTTTGTAATCTATTCGGGTAAACGCTAAAGGTTTTATATGGTTCTTCCTATGGCTGACTCTTAGGGTTTATTACATGCGATTTGGTTCTAAAGGAAAGGTATCTGAACTGACAGATTCCTCGATCCTTACCCATTATAGGCTCATACGGACCGAGTTTAGTTTAGGAGAATACATTTCCCTATGTCTGTACGGAGATGAAAACCTCACGAAGAAATAGGTATGGATGTATCCCGAAAGTGATCCACTATCCTATACGGAGGTGAAGACCTCACAAAGGAACAGCTTCTCATTCCCACTTAAGAAGGGTAAAATGGAACAATTATGCCATGCAATATGTGAAAACATACAAAGAGAAACTCTCGAACCAATAAAAAATATGTATTAGATCAAGATGTAACCCGAGATAACAAATACATTATTTACTACCAAAATAAAACATTAAGGATGAAATGCAAGGAAGGGATCATCAATTTAAACCGAATTATCAATTTTCGACCAAAAGACCAAAAAGTAATCAACTCGCGGCTCGACTATTTTATTTCTCCTTAGTGAAGTCGCCAAGCTGTTGTAACCTTTTTTTGAATTCAACTTTTTATTGTAAAAAAAATGGAGTCGCCACCAATTCTTTTTAATTAGGTGTGATTGGATCACGTCAAAACTTGGTCATTTTAATAAAAATGTTAGATTTACTAAAATAATGATTTTCGGTCTACAAAATCCAGGAAATGAGTTTGGGATTCGCTTAAATATGAGGAAGGATTAGCACCCTCATAATGCCCAAAATTGGTACCTAGTTGATTACTTAATGTCTTGATGTCAAAATTTGAAAATCCGAAGAGAATTTAAAATGCGATCCCTTTCACGTAGTGTTATTTGATGGTATTGAAAAAGTCTCTATCTAAATTGAATTTTTCATGAGGAGATTTTCTCATTTCGGGTCGATCAAGATGAAAAATCATGTCCCACAAATTGGGGCACAAAATCTCGAATTCTCGAAAATAAGAATGCTCTCTTTTTAATTATTACTCAAATTTTATATATTTT
>JABEZY010268952.1:2417-13194 GCA_013467495.1 Gossypium gossypioides | reverse complement strand
GTAATGTTAAGTATGATGTATAAATCGGCCATGTAATTAGCTTATTTTGGAAGTATGTTATATGGTATACCTTGTGTGGATGGCCATATAATTTGGCTTGATTAATGAGGTAAATGATGGATGGATTTTTTTTACTCATGGTGTATGTTCTTTAGGGACTGAAATCAATCCATACAAACCATTATTTCACAAATTTAACATGAACCTTTTTTACTTTTACAAATAAGTCCCTGAATGCCATTTTTTTAATCGCTTTACAAAACTTGTTTATTTATCAAAAAGGACTCATAATCTATCAATAGCCATCAAGAATCATGCAAGAACATTCATGACATTACCCTCAATCTTTAACAGTTTTACAAACTGATCTCCGGGCTAGCTAGATTAAGCTACAACGATCTCGAAAACATAGAAATCATTAAAAACGGGCTTTAAAATCATACCATGCAAGCAAGGGACTTGGCCAAATTCTTAAACCCTAAAAATGGATTCTTTTTTATTAAGAAAATCAGTGGAGAAGATGGAAGAAGATGAATAAATTTTTAGTTTTATTTAGTTTAACCTTAATTACTCATTTACCTTTTTAACCTTTAAAAACATTCAAAATTTCAAATAAAGCTTGTCATGAATATCCACTAACCACACAAATGGCCTAATCACACTCACTTTAAGGTTCCATAGTCATTTGACCCTTTTAACTAANGGAATTCTACTTTTGTACTTTTTACGATTTAGTCCTTTTCCCATAATTAATCATGCAAACATCAAAATATCTTAAGAAAATATTAATACGATCTTACTAACATCCCATAGAAATTTAAATAATAATAAAATATTAATTTACTCATCAAATTTGTGGTCCCAAAACCATTGTTCCAATTTTACTGAAAACGAGCTGTTACAACTCTCCCCATAAAGGAATTTTCGTCCTTGAAAATCTTACCAGAGAATAAGTTCGGGTATTGCACTTTCATAGATTTTTCCGGTTCCCATGTAGCCTTTTCTTTTCCGTGTCGTTGCCAGAGAACTTTAACTAAACGTATGCTTTTATTTATCAGTTTTTTAACTTTCGAGCAAGAATTCTGATCGGTTCTTCATTGTACGTCATATATGGCTGTATATCAACCTCAACAGGTGAAATTACATGCGAAGGATCTGATCGATACCATTGTAACATCGATACATGGAATTCATTGTGAATCTTTTCTAACTCTGACGACAAAGCTAACCGATAAGCTACTCGCCCAATTCTCTCAATGATCTCGTACGGTCCAATAAACCGCGGATTAAGCTTTCCTTTCCAGCCAAATTGAGGAACTTTCTTCCAAGGCGATACTTTTAGAAATACTTTGTCGCTGACTTGAAATACAATATCTTTTCTTTTCAAATTTGCATTAGATTTCTATCAATTCGAAGCCGCTTTCAAACTGTCACATATCACTTTAACCTTTTCTTTTATTTCTAGAATCAAATCAACACCAAATACCTTTTTCTCGCTTAGCTTAGTCCAGTATAACGAACTTTGACACTTTCGACCATACAAAGCATCGCACCGTGCCATTTTAATACTTGCTTGATACTGTTATTATATGCAAATTCTACTAATGGTAGAAATCTCTCCCAGTTACCTTCAAACTCTAAAACACAACATTGAAACATATCTTCGAGTATTTGAATTACCCGCTCAGGTTGGCCATTGGTCTGTGGGTGAAATGCTGTGCTTAAATGAAACCGAGTACCTAGAGCTTTATGTAACTTACTCCAGAATCGAGACATAAACTGTGGATCTCTGTCAGAAATAATAGAAACTGGCACACTGTGCAATCTAACAATCTCAGCAACATACAACTTTGCCAATCTCTCGAGTGAAAACTCCGTACACACTGGAATAAAATGCGCGGATTTTGTCAAATGATCTACAATAACCCACACAACATCTTTCTTTCTCGGAGATAGATCAATCCCGATACAAAATCCATCGTAACACATTCCCATTTCCACTCTAGAATCATCATGGGTTGTAACAAACCAGAAGGTACATGATGTTTGACTTTAACTTGCTGACAAACTAAATATTTTGATATGAACTCTGAAATTTCCCTTTTCATACCTGGCCACCATTACATGTGTTTCAAATCGTCGTACATTTTGTTGCTACCAGGATGAATCGGCAAGCTACTATTGTAAGCTTCTTGTAAAATCTTTCGAACGGGATCAGAATTTCTCGGAACACAAATTCTGTCATTGTAGTATAAACTATCATCGAAATCGACATGAAAATCTGAATCAATTGTCATCTCAATCTATTTTTTTAGTGATCAATACATCATCACATTTCTAGGCTTGGCAAATCTGTTACAGAAACATCGGTCTAGCTTTTAATTCTACCAAAATTTAACCGTTATCAATCAACGTCAATCACGTGTTCAACGCTCGTAAAGCAAACAAAGATTTTCTACTCAAAGCATCGACAACAACATTAGCCTTTACTGGATGATAATCAATGATCAAGCCATAATCTTTCAATAACTCGAGCCATCTACGCTGTTTCAAATTCAAGTATTTCTGCAACATCAAATATTTCAGGCTTTTATGATCTGTGAAGATGTGACATTTTTCTCCGTACAAATGGTGTCATCAAATTTTTAAAACAAATACGATAGTTACAAGCTCTAAATCATGAGTCAGATAATTCTTCTCTTGTGTTTTCAATTGTCGAGAAGAATACGTTATTACTTTGCTTTTTTGCATCAATACACAGCCCAAAACATTCAATAAAGCATCACTGTAAATCACAAATTCTTTACCAGACTCTGGTTGAACTAACACAAGTGCCTCTGTTAACAAAGCTTTCAATTGATTAAAACTTTGCTGACATTTCTCTGACCACTCGAACTTAACCTCTTTTTGCAACAGTCTCGTCAACGGCGTAGTAATCATCGAGAATCCCTTGACAAATCTTCTATAATATCCGACTAAACTTAGAAAACTTCTAATTTCAAATACATTTGTTAGAGGTTTCCAACCCGCTACAGATGAGATCTTACTCGGATCAACTTTAATACCATCTGTTGACCCTACATGTCCTAAAACTTAGACTTCTCGAAGCCAGAACTCACATTTGCTTAACTGAGAGAACAATTGTTTGCAAAACAATTTTCAAATGCTGGGCATGCTCTGTTTCATCTCGTGAATAGATCAAAATGTCATTAATGAATACAACAATAAATCTGTCTAAATACGGTCTAAATATTTTGTTCATCAGGTCCATAAATACAGCAGGTGCATTAGCCAAACCAAATGGCATCACAAGGAACCCATAATTTCTGTACCTAGTTCTGAATGCAATTTTTGGTACATCAGAGTCTTTAACCCGTAGCTGATAATAACCAGAATTGAGATCAATCTTTGAGAATACCGTCACACCTTTCAACTGGTCAAACAAATCATCAATATGTGGTAATGGATGCTTATTCTTGATCGTGACTTTGTTGAGCTGTCAATAATCGATACATAGTCGCATAGACCCGTCCTTTTTCTTAACAAATAACACAGGAGCACCCCAAGGAGAAAAGGTGGGCTAAGCAAAACCCCTATCTATCAAGTCTTGCAATTGTGCTTTCAACTCTTTCAATTTTGTAGGTGCCATTCTATACGGAACTATTGATATTGGAGATGTTTTCGGCATCAATTCAATAGCAAACTCAACTTCTTTGATCGGTGGTAACCCTGGTAACTCTTCTGGAAACACATCTGTAAACTCACACACAATCAGAACCTATTCTAACTTCAATTTTGAAACTCTGGAATCAAATATATAAGTGAGATACGCTTCACAGCCTTTTCCAACATACTTCTGTGTCGTCATAGCTGAAATAACATTAGATACACTATCTAGAATGTCTGATTCAATTCGAAGCTTTTCACCATTCGAACAATTTAACATAATATGTTTTCATCTACAATTCACAACATCATCATGCAAAGTTAACCAGTCCATACCCGGAATCATATCGAATTCATCAAAGGGTAGTAACAACAAATCAGCCGGAAAGTTGCAACCCTAAATCATCAAAGGACAATTTTTATAGACTTTATCAACTAACACATACTGACTTAAAGGGTTCGTTACTTTAACCATAGACTCAGTAGACTCAAAAGGTATTTTCTTATCTGACACTAAAGTCTTGAATACATATGAGTGCGTTGACCCAGGGTCAATCAAAGCATTAACATTAGTATCAAAGATAGAAAATGTACTAGTGATTACATTAGGCGTTGAAGCTTCCTTTCGAGCACGGATCGCGTAAGGTCTAGCTAGTGCTCGTGCCTCAGATCTTACAGCAGAATATTTCATCCCACTACGGCTATTACCCGCATTTCTAGTGTTCCAAGGTGGTCTCCCTCTTGTAGTTGTATTGTTCGATTCAGTAGTCTGAGCCTTTTCTTTACCTGACCTTTCAGCGTAATCTCTGAGATAATGCTCATAAGAATCGCTTTTAAGACATGATCCATCTTTCAATCTGCATTCACCAAAGAGTCGTCTATTACATTGTTGACATTCTGGTTTGTTGTTTCTAGCACTGCCCACGCTCGCTACAACCGTAGCCTAAGGTTTCGAGCGTCCATGAAATTCTTTCGACTTCCTCGGTGGCAATGAATGACTTTCTCGTAGGTCGCTTTCCTGAATCATGAGCCACAGAATTAGCTTTTTTTTTGCTTTACTAAGTTCCTCGGCTTTGTGCGCCCTGTCAACCAGAACTACAAATTCTTTCAGCTTGAGAATCCCAACTAACAACTTGATATCTTCATTTAACCCATCTTCAAACCAAGTGCACATAGCAACCTCTTTTGGTATACATCCCCAGGCATACTTATCGAGTCATACAAATTCCCTCTAATACTAAGATATTGACATACGACTTTGCTTCAATTCAAGGAACTCTTTTCGTTTCTTATGTAGAAACCTCTGACTCACATATTTTTTTCTGAACTCTATCTGAAAGAATTCCCAGTTTACGCGATATCTCGGTACAATCGCAACCAAGGTATTCCACCACTGATAGGCCGAATCTTTCAACAATGATTCATCAAATACTCTCACCATAACCAGAACTTGGCTCTCTTTGAATCATCTTCAGCTGTACCTAAGAACTCTTCAGCCCCATACTTTCAAATTTTATCAATTAGAGGCTTGTTTACTCGTATTGGTTCCAAACCCTGAGGAACTACGGGGATTGGTTGGGGTATAGATGGGGGTGGAGTTCATTGAGCCATTGGGTTCATTCACACAAACTCAGAAATCACTCTGACCTCATTTGAAAGAAAGATTCCTTAGCCTCTCCTCCCCGGCCCTCAGATACGGGCCTACTATCGCTAGAGGCTGCTCTGTGAATGGAGGCTTGTGCATTACTTTCAACTTCATCAGAATTAGCTCGGTTGGACGACATTTTATCTATATGAAAACATATTTCAATTTGAGTCAAGAGTTATCACACTATCACAGGTTATACAATGTCATGTATTTCTAGACTCATACATGCTACGTTCAGTTCAAGAAACGACTAAATCGTAGCTCTGATACCACTAAATGTAACACCCCCTAACCCGTATTTCTCACCAGATTAGGGTTATAGAGCATTACCGTACAAATAGAACATTAAAACATACATTTCATACATCATTGAAAACATATGTTAATACATTCATTCGAATACATATCGTCCCTTAATCAAGCCCTCAAGGCTCTAGAAACACCTTAGAAACAATACAGGTCCAAATTGGAAACATTTGGAAAGTTTAAGAAAAATGTAGAAAAATTTGACTACAGGGGTCACATGGTCGTGTTGCCAAGCTGTGTGTCTCACACAATTGAACACACGCCCTTGTCTTAGGCTGTGTAACCTTCGAATTAGGGACACACGATCGTTTTCCAGCCCGTGTCCTCACTCGTGTAACTCTCTGAGTAGGGTCATACGGCCGTGTCACACGTCCGTGTGTCAGGCCGTGCAACTCTCAAAATAAGCCGCACACGACCGTGTGCCAAGCCGTGTGCTAGGCCATGTAACTGCCTAACTTGCATACAAAAGAACCTATAGGGGACACACGACCGTGTCGCCAGGCCATGTGTGAGTCACACGCCCGTGTGGACATAAACTTGCCCAAAATCAAGCTAATTCTAATACCAAATCATACATACACCTAAAGGCATTTTGTGCACATAATCAAGACATCAAAATCTTACCAAACATACATGTAATGACTAATTCAAAAGTCCTAAAATCAACTAACCAATTTGCTATTCAAGGCACCTCAATTGCAAACTTCCAAACTTATCTAAACATGTAAAGCTTACCAGTTTTCATTCATCAACTATTAACTTCAAAACTTACCAAATAAACCACAATTTGACCATCACCATTCCACCACAAAATCAAGCCATTTGAGCCATGCAAACATGCAACAACATAACCATATTGACACAAATTAGTAAGGCATCAAAAGTACCAAACCAACCAACTTATACATACCAATCAACACCTAAGCATTCAACTAAACATCATAATAAGTCCACCCATACATGCCATTATAACATTAGCCAAAACATCAAAAACTACCAAAATTTATGTTGGATAGTGTGATAGATCTCCGGCGAGCTTCCGATAATCTATAAAACATAGGAAAGAAAACTACATAAGCACATAAAGCTTAATAAGTTCGTCGAACATGAAACATAACTTACCATTTCATCTAAATAATATTAAGTATAAGCATAATGTAATCCAACCACAAACTTGGCACAAGCCTAAGCATCATCATCAACAATACACAAGTTAGTGCATTAATACATAACTTACTTAGATTAAAAATAAGGTAAGCCATTTTCACATGAACATTTATCATTTGATTAATTCACCTTTTCATAAGTACATGATATGCTTCATTTGAACACTTACCATTTCCTTTCCTTTTCATGCTCGTTGAACCATCTAGAATATCATCGGGTACTCGAGAAAGCTCACACGAAGTGTGCTTAAACATATAACCGTAACCTTTTCTTTAAATCATTGATCATACGAGTTGTGAAATAGGCCTCCTCACACGATTTGTGCGTCAGAATGTAAGCTACATGATGCTACTCATAAGAGCTGTAGAGTATCCACAACAAATGCAGGACCTCAACCATTGGTAGGACATTCAAGACCTGCACCCGAAACATGAAGTCCCTAATGACATGTCCTTTGTATCCTATGAATTCCTAAGGTTCAATCGGGACTCGATAACCGTCATAACATTGGTTTTATATATACATCGTTTAATTACACGGCAAATAACACATTAACATATAAATTGATATAACATTAACATACGAACTTACCTTGACGATTAGGGCGTAGAAACGAGATCGACTAATCTGAGGCTTTAGCTTTTTCCTGATCTAGATTTGTTCGTGGTCTATCTTGATCTAAATAGACAAATTTAATCCATTTAATATCCCTAGCATTCAATTTAGTCCACAATTCACATTTTTGCAAAATTATTATTTTACCCTTAACATTTTAACTTTTCACAATTTAGTACTCAGGCTAATAAATTGAAATTTGAATATTTTAGTCCTCTTTTCAAGCTAGTCGAATTATCTAGGGACTTAAATCAATCCATACAAACCATCATTTCCCAAATTTAACATGAAATTTTACTACTTTTACAAATAAGTCCTTAAATACCATTTTCATCAAAAATTACTTTATAAAACTTGTTTATTTATCATTAAGAACTCATAATGTATCATTAAACATCAAGAATCATGCAAGGACATTCATGACATAACCCTTAATCTTTAACAGTTTTACAAACTGATCCCTGGGCTAGCTAGATTAAGCTACAACGATCCCGAAAACATAGAAATCATTAAAAACGGGCTTCAAAATCATACTGTGCAAGCAAGGGACTTGGTTGAATGCTTCAACCCTAAAAATGACTTCTTTTTGCTTAAGAAAATCGGTGGAGAAGATGGAGGAAGTTGAAGAAATTTTTAGTTTTATTTATTTTAACCTTAATTACTCATTTACCTTTTTAACCTTTAAAATCATTCAAAATTTCAAATAAGCCTTGCCATGAATATGCACTAACCACACAAATGGTCTAATTGCCATTTAAGCCCACTCACTTTAAGGTTCCATAGTCGTTTGACCCTTTTCACTAATGGAATTCTACTTTTGTACTTTTTACGATTTAGTCCTTTTCACATAATTAGTCATACAAACATCAATATTTATTAACAATATTTTAATACGATCTTACTAATACCCCATAGACATTAAAATAATAATAAAATATTAATTTACTTGTAATTTTTGTCATTCCAAAACCACTGTTCTGATTTCACTGAAAATGGGCTGTTACAATATTTTAATGCATGAGCAACATATATGATTTTAATTGGAAGCATAAACAATTAAGTCACAGAACAATATAAACATGGATTGAACAAACCAAATAAATGTTTTGTAACCATCCTAGCTGAAAAGGCAGTAAGATAATTTGCAAACCTGTTTATAAACTAAGAACAATTTAAAGAGAAAAGAAGAAGAAACTTTAAGATTAATTCGGTGATTTCCCGAGAACTATCTGTGGTGGCTTATTTCAATTTTTGTCGTTGCTTCGATGCAAATTACTACTCAAGGTGGCCAGGCAAGAGAGCTTTTCTCTCAAGAACTGCTTGCTAAGGGAACTCTCAAACAGAGGTTGGGAAAAATGAAAGGAAATGGAAGGCTAGGGGTGAGAAATAAAAGAAGGAATGATTGATGAGATAATGAATTATGGGATGAATGAGGGTGGTATTTATACATGAGGAACGGCTTGGGAGTTTGCTAAAAATAGCATGAGCATCCCTTAGAAATCTCTCATGCATGGTTAGCTATATTTTATGGAACAAGGAGTTGAATTTTTCATGATTTGATGACAACTATAAGATTTGACTGAGGCATGGGTTGGACAACAACTATGAGATTTGACTGAGGCTCATTTCTAATTTTTTTACAAATGTAAGGACCCTTAATTAATTGTTTCAAAGTTGGTTAGGCTGCTTCCTTCCCCCTTAATGGACTGTTTGGACTCCAATGTAGAAGACAAAGTTGTTCTTTTTAGCAACCCACTTACAAGCTGGGTTAAAATAATTTTGTGGGGTCTAATTCCTTAGCTTGTCGTCCCATGTTGATTGATATTCAACTCATGTGCATGTGTAATCCATACTAGCTTCGAACATCAAACAAATCAGTGTACCAAGCTACAACAAGTATAGCACAAATTATGAAAATTTCAAAATGCAGCAACATATAGTAGAATTATGTGAATTTAGAACCTAATTACTCAAAAAATTATAATCTTACTTTAATTGTGCCAATATTCTCAATATGAACTAAAAAGACATAATTATCTACCAAAATACTCGAGATTTTATAAATTCTATCTAAAAAGGTGCTCTAAAAATCTATATAATTTAGAGTTATCAGCTTCACTTTCAACTCAGCCAAAATAGAGCTATCATTTTCTATCGTCAAACTTGTATTCATAGCTCTCAAAGCAAACAAAGGTTTACGACTCAAAGCATCAGCTACAATATTAGCTTTCCTGGAATGATAGTCAATCACTAAATCATAATATTTTAACAATTGAAACCATCTATGCTGTGGCAAGTTCAAATATTTCTTAGTCACCAGATATTTCAGACTTTTATGATTAGTGAAAACATGACATTTTTCACCTTACAAATAATGACTCCAGATTTTTAAAGCAAAAACAACAACGGCCAACTCTAAATCATGTGTCAAATAGTTTTTCTCTTAAGGCTTCAACTATCGTGAGGCATAAGCAATTACTTTCTCGCTTTGCATTAGAACGCAACCCAAACCACAAAGGGACGCATCACTATAAATGATAAACTCTTTCCCAGTCTTAGGTTGAGTTAAAAATGGAGCTTCAATTAACATATTATTCAATTGATCAAAGGTTTTCTAACATTTTTCAGACCAAACGAAGTTAACATCTTTTTGCAACAACTTCGTCATTGGAGGTGCTATGATCGAAAAGTTTCGAATAGATCATCGATAATTCCCAACTAAGTCCAGAAAGCTATATACCTCAGAAACATTCTTTGGAACTTTCCAGTCAACAATTGCCGATATTTTATTTAGGCCAACTCAGATGCCATCATTATAGATTACGTGACCCAAAAATTTGACATCACAAAGCCAAAATTACTATTTAATAAATTTTACAAATAGCTATTTTTTGCATAAAGTCTGCAACACAACTCTCAAATGCTCGCCATGATCTGACTCATTCAACGAGTAAATTAAAATATCATCTATAAACACCATAAAAAAATGATCTAAAGATGGCTGGAATATCCGATTAATCAAATCCATGAATACATCAGAGGCATTTGTCAAACCAAACAGCATTACAAAAACTCATAATGGTCGTAACAAGTTCTAAATGCAATTTTCGGTATGTCTATCTCTTTAACTCGCAACTGATAATAACCAGATCGCAGATCAATCTTCAAAAATATGGTAGCCCCTTTTAATTGAATAACTCATCAATTTAATGTAACAGATATTTATTCTTTACCGTAACTTGATACAACTGTCGCTAGTCTATACACAATCTCATCGACCTATATTTCTTTAAAACAAACTACATTGGTGCACCCCAAGGAGACACACTGGGTCGAATAAAACCACAATCTAACAGTTCCTATAACTATGCTTTA
>JABEZY010268934.1:0-10377 GCA_013467495.1 Gossypium gossypioides | reverse complement strand
AATTTAAAATTACATAACAATTGGACACTTCTAACATGTAGAACTCAACTTTTGCACTTTTTACAATTTTGTCCTTTTTACTAAATTGAGTGCCCAAACGTCAAAATTTTCGAACGAAATTTTCATGAAATCATTTTTTGAATCGTATACCATAAAAATATAATAAAATAACTTTTTTCTCATCAAATTTGTGGTCCCGAAACCACTATTTCGACTAGGCCCAAAATTAGGCTGTTACACGAACACATGCTAAGACACGGCCATGTGTCCCTATTTCGAATGTCCACACGGTCTGAGACACGGGTGTGTATCTCAACCATGTGACCCCTATAGTATGAATTTTTCTATCTTTTTTTCTTAATGTTTCAATTTTTTTCGATTTAGTCCCGAATTGTTTCTAAAGTATTTCTAAGGCCACGAGGGCTCGAAGAAGGGACAATATGTTTATGTTTGAATAAATTATACCATGATTTAAGAAATGATTGAATGTGAATATTTTTAAGTTATGCTTTTACGGTAATGCTCCATGACCCTATTCTGGCGACAGATATGGGTTAGGGGTGTTACAGTACACTAGCCGCATTATGTCTATTAACAGTGTTGGCATTCCTATTCCCTAATTACTCCAGCTGAAATTTAGATGTTGCTTCCACATTGGATTGTAGGTGTTGGAGTAGGGATTATTGTTGCTACGGTTAAAATTTCCCATATAATACGCAGAGGCTGGATTGGATGGGCATTCATCAAAAACATGATCTTCTCCACAGTATACACATGCTAGTTCTGCAACCTTCATCTCCTACACTGTAGAGAGTCTTTCCAGAGTTTTAATCATACTCGTTAAAGATGATACTTGAGCTGTTAATGATGTAATCGCATCATGTTCCATTGCCCCAACAACTCTTCTACCAGTACCAACTCTAGTAATGGGGTACTGATAATCATTATTTGCTATTCTTTCCAGAATTTCATATGCTTCATTAAAGGATCTGTCAAGTAATGTCCCATTAGTAGATGCATCCACCACCATTCGTATGTGAGCATTTAATCCATTGTAGAACATTTCCATTTGTGTCCAATGCTGAAAACCATGCATCGAGCATTTTTTAATTAATTCCTTGAAACGCTCCCGTGCTTCATATAATATCTCCTCTTTAGATTGCCTAAACGATGTAATGTTATTCCTCAACTTGGCATTCATGTTGGGAGGATTGTACCTAAGCAAAAATCTCTGACACAGTTCATTCCAAGATGCCACCGTACCTGATGGTAATGCATTCAAGCATAATCTGGTACAATCTCACAATGAATAAGGGAATAATTTTAATCTAAGGGCATCTTCAGGAACACCCTACTAGCTGAATAAGTTACGGACTTCAAGAAAAAGTCTCAAGTGCAATCTAGGATCTTCATTTGGTAAACCACTAAACTGCCCTACCGTCTGCTGCATTTGAAACATTATTGGTTTTAATTCAAAGTGTTGAGCTTAAATATGTGGCCTAACAATTCCTAGACTTATATAACCAAAACTAGGCACTACATGTTCTTTGATGGGTCTATCTCTGTCATTTAAGATTCAAGGAATATCAGCATTCCTTTCATTCTAGAGTACTTGATCTTCTTTGATTGGAGCATCTATAATCCTCTCCATTTCTCTTCATGCTTTCCTTCTTCGCCTTAATGTCCTTTCAATCTCAAGATCAAAATAGTATTATGTATCCTCTTGAATACTTCTTCTCATGCACTAGTACAAACCTGAAAAATCAAATAAAATACAAATTAACTATTCTAACAAAAATAATAAGAATAATAACAAATCAACTTTTCACTAATGCTGCCAATCCCTGGCAACGGCGCCAAAAACTTGTTGCGTGTAAATAACAAATGCAATTGTGCAAGTGTACACGTCATTCAAGTATAAAGTGATAAGTAAGTATCATCTCCATAGGGATCAAAAATTGGTAAGAGATTGATTAAGTTATTATAATCCTATTAACTATACTAAATAGCAGGACGTACTCTTAAATTGAATAAGATGCTGGTATAATGAATTAATGTAATTTAATGCTAAAAATAGAGAATTGATATGGCAAATAAAATGTAGTGGCAAATTACAGAGAAAAGCAAAAGTAATTCTGTTGTTGAATGAATAGGGTTGGAATTATTCAGGTTAAATGCTCATATCAAAATAAAGTTATGGAATAATAATGTCTAATCAACTGCTCAGACAGTTACTACTGTAACCTGCCTCTTTCTATAGCTAGATTTTAAGCTTAAAATCTAAGTTATTATATGTCTACAGATCTCTGGATTAATAACTGCAATGAACATTCTTCTCTGCACAACTCGCAACATATATGTCTAGAGTGCTACAAATATTATGTAAAATATTCGCTTGCATTAAACAATTCTAGATCCAGTATATTTAACCTTTTCAGAATTAAAAATACATCTATGAACACAACATACAATTAGCTATGTCTAGGCTTGCATGCATGTATTTAAAATAGGCATAAATTGAATGAAATAGTGATATAGGCAATCTCAAATCATGAGCATTAAAGATTATAAACATCCACCCAAATAACTCCAACCCAGGAAAGATTTAGTTCATGGATGAAAAAGTAAACACCAAATTTAAATCTTTCATCAACATTGAAAGAAGTTTGAATCACAAAAATCAGGAAAACTAAAGGTAGAACTGTAGGATTTCTCGCCCCACTCCAGCTTCTCTTTTATCTTCTGATATACGTGAATCCAAGATAGATGTTTCTTCCTCTTCTTCACGTTTGTATTCTGCTCTCTATAGCTGCTACCCTTTCTTTCTCTGAAATTCACCAATGGAGTTTTTCTTTGTGCAGAGAAAGGATTGTTGTCACCAATCTCTTTCTCACATAAATTCTCCTCCCCTTTTTTTCTTCTTCTCTATCCTTCTTTTATTGGGTAAATCTGTCCCACCTCAGCACACATATTTCATTCCTCTTTTCAGGTTGGTTTTACTGGTACACATCCAGTTGGCTGAGAGTGATGTGGATAGAGTGCTGAGTAATCTTCCCGGAATTGACATGGCAATTCTGTTGGCAATCAATCTTACCAATTTCCACAACAATGTTTCACTTCTCTTATTTTCCCTATTCATCTTCTTGCTCTTCATACAATGTATTTACACAAAACGACACATTTCCTCCCCAAGTGATAAAAACAAATAATGACCATTATATTACAATCCAAGCTTTGTTATGCAATGTTCTAAAAATGTCCTAAAAATGCAAATATATTCACTTAATTACAAACAATTAATTCTATTTAGAGGCCTTAAATATAACTCTTTTCAAGAGTTATCAGGAAGGAACACTACAAAGCCATTACACTGCAAAGTGGTACTCAGCTACTAGGAGTTGTGAATGACACCATGACTGATGAAGGAATTTCAACTTTTGCAAATGAAAAGAATTCAGAATCAATAAGGGAGCAAGATAAATAGGAAAAGAGCAACCAAAAAAATGTTGAAGCAGATACAACTTGTATTGGCGATAAAATTGCCACGGCAAAATAATCTCTACAAATGGAAGGAAGGCCTCTGCCACCTTTTCCTCAGCATTTCCAAAAATCCAAGCAGGATGTTCAATTCAAGAAATTTCTGGAGGTCCTGAAACAATTACATATTAATATACCATTAGTGGAAGCATTGGAGCAAATGCCTAACTACGTGAAGTTCATGAAAGATATTTTATCAAAGAAGCGAAGATTAGGAGAATTTGAAACTGTTGCTCTCACTGAAGGGTGGTCAGCAATGCTTAGAAACAAATTGCCACCAAAACTGAAGGATCCAGGGAGTTTTACTATGTCTTGCTCTATTGGCAATCATTATGTAGACAAAGCATTATATGATTTAGGTTTAAGCATAAATATAATGCCCATGTCGAATTTCAAGATGCTTGGAATAGGAAAGGCGAGACCCACAACTATCACACTGTAGTTAGTTGATAAATCCTATGCACATCCAAAAGGTAAAATTGAATACGTGCTGGTAAGAGTTGACAAATTTATTTTTCGAGCAGATTTTATTATCCTGGAATGTGAAGCTGATAAAAAGGTACCAATCATACTTGGGAGACCTTTCTTAGCAATGGGTAGAACATTAATTGATGTCCAAAAATGTGAATTGACTATGAGAGTTAATGATCAATAGTTAACTTTTAATGTATTTGATAATATAAAATGTGCAGATACTGATGAATAATGCTATGCTATTGAGATTATTGATGCAGTAGTACAAGAAAAAATTAATGATTTTTGCTTTACCAATTCAGAAAATGATGCAGATGTATATGAGTTAATTGACGTTGACATGATTATAGATCTTGATAAACTGATAGAAGGTCAACAAATTTGAAATGGATCAAAGAGAATTTTAGAATCATTAAATATGTCCGACCGTGCAGTTAAACTTCCTCGACCATCCATAAAAGATCCCCCTATGCTAGAATTGAAGCCTTTGCCAGTACACTTGAAGTATGCGTATCTTTGAGATAACAACACACTGCCAGTAGTTATCTCTGCTGAGTTAAGATAGATCAAGAGGCTCAATTGTTGGAAGCTTTAAGGAAATCTAAGAAAGCTTTAGGATGGTCAATTTCAGATATCAAGGGAATCATTCCAACAATTTGCAAGCACAAGATAATATTGGAGGATTGTCATGGCAAGTCTATTGACCAACAAAGGAGATTATCAAATGGTTGGATGTTGGAATCATATATCCAATTTTTGATAGTTCTTGAGTGAGCCTTGTTTAGTGTGTACCCAAAAAAGGTAGGTCACTGTGGTAAGCAACGATAATGACGAACTTATTCCCACCCGTACTATCACAGGATGAAGGGTTTGTATGGATTCTCAGAAACTGGACAAAGCAACAAGGAAGAACCATTTCCCTCTGCCATTTATTGATCAAATGTTGGATAAACTAGCAAGGAAACCTTCTACTGCTTTCTAGATCGGTACTCAGGGTACAATCAGATTGCCATAACTCCTGCTGATCCAGAGAAGACCACATTCACATATCTGTATGGAACTTCTGCATTTTGAACAATGCCATTTGGATTATACAATGCCCCTGCAACTTTTTATTGTTGCATAATGGCAATATTTTCAGACATGGTGGAAAAATTCTTAGAAATATTTATAGATGGTTTCTCAGTGTTTGTCAATACATTTAAAGACTATTTACAAAATTTAGAGTTAATTCTTTGTCAATATCAAGAAACCAATGTTGTGTTGAATTGGGAAATATGTCACTTCATGATCTGTAAGGGCATTGTTCTGGGACATAAGATTTCACAGCAAGGAATTATCATTGACAAAGCAAAATTTGAGGTTACTAAGAAACTACCACCACCTGCATTAGTAAAAAGTATTCGAAGCTTCCTTTGTCACGTAGGATTCTATCGTCGATTTATCAAGGATTTTTCCAAAATATCCAAACCTCTTTGCACATTATTGGAACAAATTAGATCTTTTAATTTTGATAGTTCATGCTTGCAAGCATTTCAGGAACTGAAGAAGCGATTAATCACAACACCAATAGTCACTGCACTAAACTGGACCTTACCGTTCAAACTGATGTATGATGCAAGTGATTTTGCCATAGGAGTAGTCCCGGGACAAAGAAAAGCCAAGGTATTTCATGCTATATATTATGCCGGCCGTACGTTGACAGATTCACAGCTAAATTACACCACCAATAAGAAGGAGCTATTAGCTGTAGTATTTGCCTTTGATAAATTCAGAGCTTATCTCGTCGGCACCAAAGTCACGGTGTATACAGACCACTCTACTATTAAGTACTTAGTCACAAAGAAAGATGCTAAACCCAGATTATTTTGATGGATATTGCTGCTGTAGGAATTTGATCTAGAGATTAGAGATAAGAAGGGCACAGAAAATCAAGTGGCTAATCATTTATCACGCCTGGAAGTAGGGAATGAGAATGGTAATATTCAGATGATTAAAGATGAATTCCCTGATGAGCAGTTGTTGGTTGCCATGGCATTACCATGGTATACTGATATTGTTAATTTTCTGGTCAATGGACTCCTGCCACCCGAGCTCTCTAGTCAAGGAAGAAGGAAATTCCTCCACAATCTTAAGTAGTACTACTAGGATGAGGCCATTCTTATTCAAGCAGTATGCAAACCAAATCATTTGAAGATGTATTCAGGATGATGAAATCTAGAGTATTCTGCATCACTGTCTTTCAGCACCATATAGAGGTTACTTTAAGGGTATGCAAACTGCTATGAAAGTTCTCCAGTCTTGTTTTTATTGGCCAAGCATGTTTAAAGACACTCATGAATTCTATAAGGCCTGTGATCATTGTCAAAGAACTGGAAATCTATTTAGGAGATATGAAATGCCCTTGCAAAATATTTTAGAATTGAAACTATTTGATGTTTGGGAAATTGACTTTATTGGGCCATTTCCACCTTATTGGGGCAATATCTATATATTGGCTGTTGTTGATTACGTCTTTAAGTGGGTTGAAGTTGCTACTCTACCAACAAATGATGCCAAATTGGTACTGAAATTTCTTCATAAAAATATTTT
Organism: Gossypium gossypioides; assembly: GCA_013467495.1. Lineage (NCBI taxonomy): Eukaryota > Viridiplantae > Streptophyta > Magnoliopsida > Malvales > Malvaceae > Gossypium > Gossypium gossypioides. The sequence goes on along the minus strand of JABEZY010268934.1, from coordinate 3,774 downwards.
TACGCGGTTTGGTACCCCTTGTGCTCTAATCAGTAATGAAGGTTCACACTTCGATTGCTAGTTAGTTGCCAATGCTCTTAACAGATATGGGGTGCGAGATAAAATTTCCACTGCATATCATCCCTAGACGAATGGACAAGCATAAATCTTTAATAGAGAGTTTAAACAATTTCTAAAGAAGGTAGTCAATCCCAATCGAAAAGATTGGTCAACAAGGCTGGATGAAGCTTTGTGGGCATATCGAACAGCTTTCAAGACACCATTGGGTATGTCACCTTTCCAGTTTGTTTATGGTAAACCATGCCACTTGCCTGTTGAACTGGAACACAAGGCATTTTGGGCGATCAAGAAACTGAATATGGATTGGAAATCTGTTGGAAATAATCGTTTACTAGTGCTGAATCCGATGGATGAATTTCAAACTCAAGCCTATGAAAATGCCAAGCTGTACAAAGAAAAGACCAAACGATGGCATGACAAAAAAATATTGCCACGGCAATTTGTTCCTGGACAACAAGTCTTGCTTTTCAATTCCAGGCTTAAATTGTTTCCCAGAAAATAAAATTCTCGGTGATCAGGTCGATTGGAAGTTGTTCAGGTATATCCTCATGGAGCAGTAGATGCCAAAGACAAACAAAATGGGTCTACTTTCAAAGTCAATGGCCAACAGTTAAAGCATTACTCTGGAAGTCCTATACTTCATGATAAAACCTCCATCAGTTTTAAAACTAATTGCTATTTCTCTCATGCAATATTTATTCAATTATTTTATTTTTAATCTCTTTGATTAACTTTTATTTTCTTTTTGTTGCAGGTACGTTGCGACCTAGGTTTGTTGGCCTTAACCCACTCATTCTGTTAGCCGCTTTTTAGTTTAATAAATTTACTTCGTATTTCAATTTTTTTCCACTTAAATATTTACTGTTACTTATGTCAGACCATGATTAAGGCTTACTCTTATCACCCACATCACGAATTATTTCCCTTCAAGTTTTTACCCTAGCCAATTCAGTTTCCTCTTCACCGTTACCTTAACTTTATTTCTCTATTATTTTGCTTTCTATTTTCATCCCAAACCTGTAAAGGTCTTACCTTTTTCACTATTATAGTTACCATCTTCTTTGTAATGGCTCGTCAAGCACCATCTACTTCTACTGCTACACAGTCGCGTACATTCTTCAGTAAGGCAACGAAAACCAAATACTACCAAAACATCTTCAAAAAGCCCTCTGTGCATGGAAAAAGGATTCATTTTTCAAGATGCCTCTTTTATGGGCTATACTGAAGCCATTTCCACAATCGTGGAGCAACATGGTTGGCAGATTTTCTGTCTCCATCCTGACGATGTTTTCCCTAAAGTAGTAAAAGAGTTCTACGCTCACCTTACCTCTCCTAAAAATGCCTTTATATATGTTTGGGGTGCTTTAGTACTATTTGATGTCAACTCGATAAATACACAATATGGGTTGTCTGATGGTCCCGATGAAAACGTTGATTTTGTCAAGAAAATGATAGCAGAAAAATTAAACCACGTGCTTACTGAGGTATGTGTTGAGAGCACAAAATGGACAGTCTCAAGGAATGGTTGTTACACCATTGACAGGGTAACTTTGAAGCCCCACTATAGGGTTTGGTATCATTTCCTCAAAAATCGTCTCATTCCAACCACCCACAATTCTACAATCTCAAAGGATCGTCTGTTGCTACTCCATTCGATTATGGTGGGACGAAGGATAAATGTTGGGAACATTATCTTTCGAGAGGTCCACCGCTGTGCTTAGGAAAACATCGGTACTTTGAACTTTCCGTCGCTTATCACTGTACTTTGTCAGAAGGTCAACGTTTCTCTTTAATTCAATGAAGACCAAATCCCTAACAAAGGTACTATCAATAAGCACATTGCTCTGACATTTTCTAACGAGAAACTACCACAACATTCAAATCCTTCCCCGACATCTTCTCTACCCAGGCCCAATGATGCTGCTCCATCACCTCTAAGAATGCATTTGAGCAGCAGGTGGTCAAGACTCTATAGGTCTTGCAGTAACAATTTCAGAAACTAGAAAAGCAACAACAGATGATTGCCATTGATCATGGCAAGGCTCAAGTGGAAATGGCCATATTCTGGAGCTATGTTCGAAAAAGGGACAAAGCTATTAAGAAGCCTCTTCAAAAGAACTTTACTCGTCTAATGCCTGCATTCCCTTTTTTCCTAAAGAGTTCTTGTTAGAGCCTAAAGAGGATGATGACGAGGGTGAAGAAGTTACTATAGAGAAGCAAACCACCGAACAAGAAGGAGAAGCAGTGAAAACTGAATCTGTTCATGTTGAATCTGAGAAGGAAGATGATGATGTGACTCAAGCTACTGCACTTGTAGACACTACCACTACCACCACACCAAGATCGAAAGCACCTATGACCGCTCAAGAATGTGCAGTTCATCAACTGATTGATGAACTCACGAAATCATATTCTGATGATGAAGATGAGGTACCTATTAATCAGTTTAAAAGGAAGCTTTACAAGACAACTACTGGAAAGAAGTCTAAGTTGATAGTGGTGAAACCGAGAGGCAGCAGCATTACAAACGTACAGCCAAGAAATCAACCAAACCAAATTAAGAGTAACAAATATTCTGTCCAAGCATTTATTTCTAATTCATGCATTAATTTTTGTCTGTCGTTGCATTTCCATATTTGTAAATATGTGTTTTTTTTTCTGGCATATTTCATTTTTTTTGTGCATTGAGGACAATGCCTCCCTTAAGTTTAGGGTTGTGTTGTGCATATAGGTTACATTAGATATGCATGTTAATATTTGTTGTCTTATCATTCATTTTGCCTTAACATACAATTGCCAAATAATTGCCAAACTTTGCTAAGTATATTTTTGTCTATGATGTTCAATGAGGATAATAACTCTTCGATAAATTTAGAAAATTGTGATAGTTGATTAGGTATGTTTAGCTTAGGATATTTGTTTGAGAATTGATCCCTAAAAGTAGAATGTCCTAATTATAATTGCAATTAGTCTATACTAGGTTTCTTTTAATACACTTAGAAATTCTTGAGCCTAAAATCAATAAATTAGTAATGTGTAATTATAAATACCACAGAAAAGCTAAGGGTAAATTAATAAGAAAATTAAAAAGAAGCTATGAAGCACTCCAATGTTTAAATTTTTTCAATAGGTCACTAATACTTTGTTTTCTACATTGCATTATTGATTAGAAAAGCAATATTAAATAAGAGTGATTAAAAAAAAGAAAGAAAAAAAAGAAAATAGTTTAGGGGCACTCCATTGTAGTAGTAGGTTGAGTAGCTAAGGGGCTAGTTGTTTGCTCCATCTATCTTTTTAGTTAAAAGCCTTAGCTTCATGAGTGGCTTACATTCAAATTGTGGTGTTATGTAATACCTAGCAATTTAGTGTATGCTCCATTGAGATTGTCAAGTACAAAAATCATGTGACAAGATGAATTCCCTAGAAAAAATATAATTAAAGTATACAATAACAAAATAATTATGAGAAGAGACGCTGAGTTTTAGTGGAAAGATAAACTAAGTACATTAAAGGGTGCTTGCTATAGTCAGAATTGCATGAATATTTGGGAAATTTTATTTTTTACGTAACATTTTCTACACTTCTTGAGGACAAGCAATAATTCAGGTTTGGGAGTGTGATAGCTCTTGAAAAGAGTTATATTTTAGGCCTCTAAACTGAAGTATTTGCTTGTAATTAAGAAAATATGTTTGCATTTTAGACTTATTACTAGAG
>JABEZY010268913.1:0-10405 GCA_013467495.1 Gossypium gossypioides | reverse complement strand
TTATAAAATTAACATTAATAAAAAAGGGAGGATCGTATTTTTAAATTCTTCACGGATTTTTGATATTCGACATTAAGACCTTAATTAATCAATTCGGTACCAATTTTGGGTGTTACGAGGGTGCTAACCCTTCCTCCTGCGTAACCGACTCCCCAACCTGTTTTCTCAAATTTCGCAGATCAAAATCGTTTTCAAGGTGAGCCGATCACACCTTAATAAAGGATCGGTGGCAACTCTAATTTTCGTTTTTAAGTCGACAACTAAACTTTTGTTTTTGAAAAATGTGGTTTCGACAGTCACTTTGAACATGGCCAACTTATTAAGTAATTAACCTTAAGGAGAATGCAAGATTCCAAGATAAAACATAATCTCAAACATGACAAACAAAAAAAAGCAAAACAAAAAAGACCAATGTTACTCAATGCGAATAACTTGTTAAAAACAATGAAGCTTAGTTTTTAAACAAAGTATTTTTTTCACTGCATCAGAATTTACAGGGTTCGACATCTTGTCGCCGTCCATTTCAATGAGAATCAATGCTCCACTAAAGAAACCTTTCTTCACCACATACGGTCCCTTCCATTCTGGTGTCTATTTTCCCCGATGATCATGAACATATGGTAGAATCTTCTTTAGTACCAGATCCCTTTCTCTGAACTGCCTTGGTCGCACATTCTTATTATATTCCTTCATTATTCTTTGTTGATACAACTGGCCATGACATAAAGCTATAAATCTCTTTTCCATAATTAAATTCAATTGCTCATATCCCTCTTGCATCCATTTAGCCTCCTCTAGTCGCACCTTCCTCAACACTTGTAGAGATGGGATTTAAACCTCGATAGGTAAAACAGCCTCTATGCCATACACTAATGAAAACGGAGTAGCTCCAGTCTAAGTTCTCACTGATGTGCGGTATGCATGGAGAGCAAAAGGGAGTTTCTCATGCCAATCCCTATACGTTTTTGTTGTCTTGAAAATGGTCTTCTTGATATTCTTGTTTGCGGCCTCGACTGAACCATTTATTTTTGGACGATATGGCGCAAAATTGTGATGCTTGATCTTAAATTGTATACAAACCTCTTCTATCAAAGCATTGTTCAAGTTCTTGGCATTATCTGAGATGATTCTTTTTGGTAAACTGTACCGACAAATGACCTCTTTTTTCAGAAATTTGTATATCACTGATCGAGTTATATTGACATATGAAGTGGCTTCGACCCATTTGGTGAAATAATCAATCACTACAAAGATGAAGCGATGCCCGTTTGATGCTTTCGGTGAGATGGGGCCAATGACATCCATGCCCCACATTGAGAACGACCAAAGGGGCGCCAAGACATGAAGATTGGTAGAATGAGCATTAATATTGTCTGTATAAATCTGACATTTATGACATTTTTTACCATAATTTAAACAATCTCGTTCCAACATCAACCAAAAATTTTTCACCCTCAAGATTTTCCTTGCTAGCATATTTTCGTTACTGTGTGCTCCACATACTCCATCATGGACTTCCTTGATTATCTGATTCAGCTTTTCTGTGTCGACACACCTCAACAGGGTTTGGTCACGTCCTCTTTTGTGCAGAAACTCACCGTCCAAGAAGAAACCCATAGCCAGCCTCCTAATTATTTGTTTATCATTTTTTGAGGCGCAATCCGAGTATTGTTGGTATTGCAAATATCGTTTAATGTCAATATACCAAGGTTTACCATCTATTCCTGATTCTACTCCCGTGCAATAGGTCGGCGAGTCATTGACCCTTAGTTGTATAAGTTGCACTTCTATTTCGGATCCTACTTTGAACATGGTGGCTAGAGTAGCTAATGCATCTACTAATCAGTTTTCTTCTCTTCGAAAATGACAAAATTAGACATCATCAAACTCTTTGATCAATCCATGCACATATGTTTGATAGTGAATCAGCTTGGAATCCCTTGTTTCCCATTCTCCTCTTAATTGGTAAACAACTAACGCTGAGCCACCAAAAACTTTTAAAACCCAAATATTTTTCTCAATGGCGATATAAAGTGCCAAAATGCATGCCTCGTATTCAACTATATTATTCGCACAAGTGAACATCAGTTTAGTTGTAGAGGGAAAGTATTGGCCACTTGGGAACATTAGTACTACCCCAATCCCAAACCTAATCATGTTGGATGCTCTATCGAAATACACCCTCCAAATTTCTTCTTTGTACTTCAAAATTGACATGATCTCTTCATCTTGGAAATCAAAACTCATGGGCTCGTATTCCTCTTTCACGCGATCCGCTAGAAATTCCGCGACTATGGTTCCTTTTATAGCCTTTTGGGACACGTAGACGATGTCATATTTTGAAAAAACCACTTTCCAACGAGCAACTCTCCCTGACAATAATGGCTTCTCAAAAATGTACTTCAAAGGGTCTAACTTTACAACGAGGAAGGTGCTCTGATACAACATGTATTGCCTTAGTCAACGCGCGATCCATGCTAAAGTGCAACACATCTTTTCCAGATGGGAATACTTGGCTTCATATTCTGTGAACTTCTTGCTCAAATAATAGATTGCGTGCTCTTTCTTGTTTGAACCATTTCGTTGCCCCAGAACAAAACCTATTGAATTATCCAGCACTACCAAATACAAAATCAAAGGTCTTCCTAGCATCGGGGGAATCAAAATTGGTGGCTTAGCCAAATACACTTTTACTTTCTCGAATGCTTTATGACAATATTCAGTCCATTTACCATCACTATCCTTACATAAGAGCTTGAAGATGGGATCACATTTATCCGTCGATTGTGAGATAAAATGAGACACATAATTTAACCACCCCAAAAAACCTCTTACCTCATTTTGAGTTTTAAGGGGTGTCAAATCTTGAATTACTCGAACCTTGTCCGGATCTATTTTAATTCCCCGTTCACTCACTACAAAACCTAACAGCTTCCCCGACTTTACCCCAAAAGTACATTTTGCTAGATTCAATCTCAATTTGTATTTTCTCAATCTTTCAAATAGTTTACAGAGGTTTTCTACATGACTTTCCTCCCTAGCGGACTTTGCTATCATATTGTCAACATAAATTTCAATATCTTTATGCATCATATAATGAAAAAGTGTCACCATTGCTCGTTGATACGTGGCCCCAGCATTTTTTAGACCAAACAGCATGACCCTGTAACAAAAAGTTCCCCCCAAGTCGTGATGAACGTGGTCCTTTCTATGTCTTCCCTCGTCATTTTGATTTGATTATTCCCCGAGAATCCATCCATGAAAGAGAAAACACACAGTTTAGCAGTGTTATCCACCAGTGTGTCTATATGAGGCAACAAAAAATTATCCTTGGGGCTGGCTCGGTTCAAATCTCTATAATTGACACACATTCTGACTTTCCTATCCTTTTTAGGCACTGATACAATATTCGCCACCCACTCTGGGTATTTTGCTACTTTCAGAAATCTCGCATCGAATTGTTTTTTTACCTCTTTTTTTTATCTTCAACAGCATTTCAGGTTTCATCCTTCTCAAATTTTGGTATACAGACTTACAATCTGATTTCAAAGGTAGCCTGTGTTCTACGATATTGGTTTCCACACCCGACATATCTTTGTATGACCATGCAAACACATCCGAGAACTCAATGAGTAGATCTTTCAATAATTAACTTTGCTCTGGCGTGAGAGTGATTCCAATCCTAATTTCCTTTCTTACCTCATCATCACTTAGATTATCAAATCTGTTCCCTTCAAGTGGAATTCTATAAGTTTCTTTTCTTGTTCAATTAGCCTCAAAAACTCATCTGGGACAACTTCTTCCTCTTCCGTCCCATGATCGTTATAGTGAACATAATTATGAGAATTTGATTCAAATATGTAATTTGTATCATTTATCAATTCATGAGGTATATCCCTGAAATAATTATGAGTATGTATATTGGTATATAAATAAAAACGATTGAATGAATAAAAGTGACTAGGGACATGATCCAAATTTGATTTCATTAAAGATAAAAAAGTTTTACATAGATTTTTGAAGGAAATTAAATTAACTGAACGATATTAAACTTTGATATAAAAACTCTTAAAACTATTACATCTCAGAGGACTCAAGGATAGTAGATAACGGTATGAGATGCTAGTTGTCAAGGTGGAAGGGTCGTAGCTACCCCAGTCTCTTGACATCGGCACCCTATCGCCAATCTTGTTTAGATCCACTACATCTCCATTAATCATTAACTTAACCAGGGTCCTTTCTTGGTGCTCAAATCCCACTGAGTAAAAGGGCTCAAATAGTGGAGGACAAATCAAAGGAGGTTCCACCACCTTCTTTCCAGCCATGCGAGCCAACCTCTTTGCTCTCCACTCTTTACACATCCTTTTGAAATCCTCCATTGTGGGCTTATATCCCAACCTTCTTGTATCCTTCTGAGCGGGAACAAAAACGGGTTTTGAGATACCTTGTAGTTCTTTTCCCAAACCCAAGTGGATTTTCCAACCCTTCCCTATTATTTGGGCAAATAACATGTTCGCTATTAATGGCACATGAAGCTTAGGGGCTTGCATTCTCTCTACCACGTAAGATGTAGTGGCCACCTCAAAGGTTTGGAAAGAACTCTCTATTGCATCATCATCCACTTCTATGAAATGAGAATTTGGCAAACTAGCTACCAACAGGTCCTCTTCGCATCGCACGATGCACAAATTCTGATCGACTACAAATTCCAATCTTTGGTGCAAGGACGATGGTACCACCCCAGTCGAATGAATCCAGTGGCGTCCCAATAGCATATTGTAAGAAGGCATTATATCCATCACCTAGAAGTGAATAGGGAAATTAACAGCTCCTACCAACAAAAGAATCTCTATTTCACCAATCATGCTTCTTTTGGTGCCATCAAAATCTCGCACCACTAAGGGGCTCGATGCCATGTATGAGGTGTTCATGGGCAGCTTAAACAATGTTGACAAAGGCAGGATGTTGATTGATGACCTATTGTCGATCGGGACCCTAGCTACGGAATAGGCTTTACACTTTACTGAAATGTGTAGTGCCTTGGTACTTTCTCTTCCATCCCGGGGTATTTCATCATCATTGAAATATATGTAATTTGGGGCCAAAATGCTCACTGCTAATTGACTGACATTATCTACTGGCACGTTGTGAGCGACGTAAGCTTGTTTTAAAACTCGTACAAAAGCCTCCCTGTGTGGCTCCGAGTTTAAAAATAGTAACCGCAGAGAAATTCTTACTAGTGCTTTATTCAACTACTCGACCACACTATATTCACTGTGCTTTATCAGACCTAAAAATTTGTTAACTTCATCAAGATGTTGAAGAACCATTCGAGCGAGGTTGTGATTTCTTCCACTCTTCTCCTTTGAAGGCTCTTTTCTTCAGTTATAGCATTAACTATTCGATTGTGGTTTGGTAACGAGTTCGTGTTAAAATTTGGTGTATTCTCTCGTTGAAAATTTATCTTTCCTACCCTTAGGCGATCTTGCACCTTATATTTCAACGCTAAGCAATTCTCGATGGTATGACCTAGATTGCTAGAGTGATACTCACATCAAGCATTGGCATCATACCACTTTAGAAATGGCGGTTGCATTGGTTCCTTGTCTGTAGGTACAAGGAGGTGCTTCTCCACTAGAATCAAAAAAATTTTCACGTAGGGGATAGGAATTGGATCAAACATAGGCCTCTCCCATGGTGGCCTTGGAGCCTGGGTCTGTGGGGACTGTGTTGGCATAGTTAACATAGAGGGATTTGTAATGGGTACAGGTGGACGATACATAAACGGTGAAGTATTGGTAGCATTTATAGCTGGGTATTGGGGGCGTGGAGGTATTGGGCTCGGGTATGGAAAGTAAGAGTATGGGTATCCACTCGGTGCGATTGTTTGTGTTTCTACTTCCTTTTTCTTCTTAACAACACCTCTCTTCGTGCTCAAAGGGTCATCTATTTTGCCCGACTTCAATACGTTCTCTATCATTTCTCTGAATAATAACATATCCGCGAAGGTCTTGGAGGCATTTCCTACCATCAAGTCATAGTATATACCTTTTAGCGTACCAATGAACAAAAAAATGGTCTCCTTTTTCGTGAGCGAGGGCTGTACTTGCGATGCCAAGTCCCTCCACCGTTGTGCATATTCCTTAAAACTCTCATTTGACTTCTTTTCCATGGTCTGCAGAGTTAGGTGGTCTAGGGTCATGTCTACAATATGTTTGCATTGAGTAATAAATGCCCGTGTGAGCTCTCCCAGAGTTCGAATCTGGTTTCTGTCCAACTTTACATACCAGTGAGCTGCAGGTCTGGTCAGACTGTCTTGAAATATGTGTATTAGTAGTTTCTCATCTTTAGAGTAAGCAACTATTTTCCTATAGTACATGGCAATGTGAGTAATAGGGCAACTGCTACCATTGAAATTTTTAAAGTCAGGAACTTTAAATTTTGGTGGGACGACCACATTGGGTACCAGACACAAGCCTTTTGCTTCTACAAATTTGAAGGTGTCTAATCCTTCGATGGCTTTCAAACGTTCCAAAATTGGGTTGAATTTATGAGCTTCTTCATCCATAATTGACTTTCCCTTGACCAATTCTCTCGGCTCTTCACTTGTAGGCAACTGGTTTACTCTTGAGATCTGAATGGTCACACCTGGCACTTGAAGCGATAAATCTTCGTGACATACCCCTGTATCACCGTAAAAATGGATTGGGTTGACCAAAGTGTCGCTTCCTTCTCCTACCTTGGCCTTACCTTTGACCATTTTAGTCATCATTTCCATCATCCTCTCCATCTGTTCCTCCAGTTTGGCCATGCGTGCTAATTCTTCTTCCGTCATCTTTTTGGCTTTTGAGCGGGTGTTATACCAGTGAGCTATCCTTGGTTCTTTTTCAAATGATATTTACTTCCAAAGTTAGAAAATTATTTGGATTTGTCATAAAAAATGCTCTTCTATTATTATTTTTTAAAATGATGTTTCTAAATAAACAAATGAATGAATGAGTGAACGAATGGATGACTGAATGAATAAAATTGGGGCACATTGTCGTAAATATACTCAAATATAAACATTTTCTTTCATAAAAGGTTCAAAAACTATTCGGCTTACAAAGTTCTTTTTCATTTTTCATTCATACTTAAAGAAAAACCTAATCGATCCTATTGCCACAGGGTAAATCTCAACCCTTTGTTCTTCTTCTTTCTCCTCATGAGCTTGATGAACTTTTAGTAATGTGCCTGAGCCACCTTCAGAAGTTTCATTGCAAGCTCGTCCTTAGTCAAAAAAGAGGTAGATTCTTTTTTGATTTTTTCAATCTATTCACATATGTCTTCGACTTGCTGAGCGAAAACCTGACCCTCCTTATGCATTGTTGCAACACCTCTTCTCGGCTTACTGCCATTTGTTCCACTACGATAAAACGCTTTGCAAGCTCTATATATTCTTCTGTGACCTCTTTGTTTTGCTCCTCTTTTGTCTTTAATTCTTTATTCAGACGACAAATTTCCTCCTTCAGCACCTCATTTTCAGTAATTTTCTCATTACACACCCTTCTCCAAGTTCGTTCTTGTTCTCGTATTTTTTGGAGTTCATTAGCCCGTAAACTTAGATCCGCCTCCAACCTCTGAATCTGAGCGAACAAGTCAGATCTTTCTCGTTGATGTTGTTCTAACTGTATTCTTAGTTCTTCCTCTCTTCCTTTCATGTCTAACCGATGTTGTTGCTGTTGTCTCATGATTTCTTCCTCCTTTTCCTTTACAAATGCCTGATGTTGCTCTTGTTGTCGTCTGACCTCTTCATCTCTACCCATCAAAAGCATCTCTAAATCGCGTATCTTTTCTGTTAGCTCGGCCACGACATCTGGGACCTCTCCTTTTCCCTTAAATTATGTTGACACAGAGATTTTGCTTCTTTTTAGGTGCCACCAAATATACATTTCCGAGGGGGAATGGTTGAAAAAAATTCCTGATTGCAAACTCAAGGTTTGACCCCACTTAATTCGTATCTCTTCCAATTTCTTCAAAAATTTCGAGTGCTGACCTAAAACTTCCTCCTTGTTTAAACTAGTTGTAGCAGGTACACATTGATCATACCCATACTAGCTCAGAACCATCAATGATGAATAACTGATGGCTCCCCATATGCCAATTAAGGGAACCTACAAATGACCACCGCACCCGATGAGTACCGTGCTTCGAATAATCCATGAAGCCCTCCATTCTATTTCTTGGTATGTCAATGTACTAACGTTCTGAACCCACTCCTCAATCAATTGATTTGGAGGCCACTCACTTTTCAAAAATTCCTCTATAAGCCTGGTCGAAGGAACAAACACTTGACGAAAGTGCTTATAGAGGCACCTAAAATGGATTTTCGTCCATACGGGGTAATAACTGTACGTATCTTAAGAAATGCCCGTCTTCTTTCCTTCTGATGAATTTGAGTGAAATGATGGTTTCAGCTAAGACTGCTAAAGCAGGATTCACCCATTTCTCAATCTGAAACAGAAAATCAACTAGCCCCACACTCACACATCCCAGAGCTTTTGGGAACACAATCAACTCGTATACGAAAAATACGAATAGTGCCAAATGTCTATCACCGCTGGCCTTTCCCATAGCATCCCTAATGTCAGACCATGAAATGCAGGGACCATTTTTATATTTTAATCTTGCTTTCACATATCTACAGGTAATCCCATCAGATTGGCTAAGGGTCCTCGGAAATCAATGTTCTGCTTAAAATATATCTTGAACGGATCTCTAAAGTCATAGTGGAGAAGGGTAGAATATTCCTTGATAGTCGGTACCATATCCACTTCATTGAACATAAAACACCTATAAGTGCAATCCCAAAAACGTACCATGGCCTTAACAAGGCATCATTCGGTTTAACGAACATAAGCTATGCTACATCGCCATACATATCTTGGAAGTGCGTTTTCTTAACATCGTCCCATGATTGTCATATTCCCTTTAACTCATCTTTGTGATTCCTTCTACAGTCCATGCGAACTATCTGAGGCAGGCTCGAGTCAAAATAAGCTATCTGCCAATTGCCTTCTCAGCTCTGAGTATCCTCTAACATTCTCACTATTATCCCTATATTTTTTACCCCATGTCGAACAATTGAATCTTCTCGAAGTGTGTTCATGTCGAATATAGATGTGACACTGTGCCTCAACTATTTAAATGATGCATGAATTATGCCATGGAGAGACACAGTCACAAGAAAAACAAAGTCAGTAAAAAAAATAAAGTCAAATGAAAAAAAAGGGAAATTAAATCATAAACCATTGCGAAGAAAAAAATTCAAACACAAAACATACGAATAAATGCTCATGAAGTCCTATAGGGTATTATTCCGAAAGGTAATGTACGACTCTTATGTCTAGGTTTCACATTTAAAACGGTCATTACATGCTGGCTTACAACTAACTTTAATTCACGGGGAACCCAAGGCTTAAATATGACATCCATAGGGATGCGTTCCCTTTTTAAAAAGGGCTAGCCCTTGGGTGGTAAGACTTTCATAGCGTACATGATAGCATTTGCTACACAAACATCTATGTCCATCTTAACCATAGAGTAGTCCTTAAACTTATGCAGTGACATATTGTCACACGAAAGCCTAAGGCTACTCCTCCTAAACGGGATGGGCTCGGGCGTAGGATTAAAAGTAAAATGCAACATTAATGACAATTATAGCTGCCCCACGACGGTAGAGTCGACATACACATTAATCAATTTTATTGATAAAAGAATAAACAAATGCATTGGCATTCATATTAAAAAATAATAAGTAAATGAAATGAACAAATAAATCGATATTTAACACATATTTGACCATTTAAAATGACTTTAGACAATTACATAAATTAATGCATCAATAAATAAATCTAATATGCACAAATACTAAAAAACCTAGCTCTCAAACCAAAATAAGTCGACTCACTAACGTCCGCAGTGGAGTTGCCAAGCTATCATAACGTTGCCTACATAAGAGTACGGGGGACTAGTAAGCAAAGCTAGACACGGAAGGACTAAATTACGTAGAGTCGCCAATAACCAATTAGGGCTAGGTTGGTTAGCCACCTATCGTCTAAAGATCTAGAATTAATACTACGAAAAAATCTTAAAAATCTAGACTCGATCTCATCACCAAATTTCGGGTTTGGGAGTACGGTTACGTGTTGGGAAAGTTATAGCACCCCCACAACACCTATCCGGGGATAGTCTTCCGGGATCTTAAGAGCTAGATTTTTTTTATTTAAGCATATTAATGTCTTAATATAGGCTAAAATTTTATGGAAAATTAAATAAAAAATCTAAAGAAAATGCTTCCGGTTTACTTGTAGCTCGATTAAGATGTGTTCACCAAACTTATCTAATTTGAAACTTAAATTAGAGA
>JABEZY010268907.1:0-10097 GCA_013467495.1 Gossypium gossypioides | reverse complement strand
TTAGCATGGATTTGCATTAAAAATGGTTAATTTGCATGATTTGGGCTCAAGGACTAAATTGAATAAAAAGTAAAACTTTAGGGGCAATTTTGTAAAAATGTCAAAAAAGATCAAATTGCATGAAATGAGTTATTTTATTATTTTAATTAATAAATTGGATGAAATATTAATTTAGATTAAGATAGGGTAGAAAATCGAGAGAAATAAAAAATTACCAAAATGTCCCTAAATTTTTGTATTTCTGTAATTTAGCCCGATAAGTTCGTGTAACTTGAATTATATTCTTAAATGCTTGAAATGTATGTTATTGAAGTGAATATGATTTGAATGTTCATTGTATGAAAAATTGATGAAACCTTGATCTATTTGATAAAAAGGGTAAGAAATCCCGGTTGAATGCAACTGTTTCATTTGGTTCAGCTTCAATGCTGCACTTCAAACTGCTTTATTGTTGCTGGTCTTCTTGTGAGCTTACTGCTGGTCCCATGTTGCATTGTAGGCCAAAGTTTAACACTCCTCCTTGGACTGTATGCAACAAACACAAATTTCCTTCTTCAAAGCTTCGAATCTGGTAGCTCCCAATGGCTTGGTCAATATATCAGCTAATTGAACCTCTGAGCTACAATGAACAAGACTAACATCCTTCAACTACTCAGCCTCTCGAATAAAGTGAAATTTGATTTTAAAGTGTTTGGTCTTTTCATGAAAGACTGAATTCTTAGCTATGGCAACTGCTTATTGATTGTCCACTTTGATCTTAGTTGATTCAGTTTGATCTTCATTAAGATTATGCAGGAGCTTCCTAAGCCAGATGGCCTGGTTAACAGCTGCAGCTGCTGCAATGTACTCTGCTTCAGCCCAATCATTATCAAAGTATCCTGCTAGTTTAAGCTCCCTTCTTTTCTCAAATTTAACTCTATAATTTAAGGTTCCTTTAATATACCTAAGACCCTTTTTGCTGCTTTGAAATGAGTCACATTACAGCAGTGCATAAACTTTGATAAAAGACAAACACCAAACATGAAATCAGGCCTATTTGCTGTTAAATAAAGCAAGCAACCTACCAAACTTCAATACTGCTTCTCATCAACCCTTTCTTGATTTCCACTACTAGTCAGTTTTTCCCCTTGAGCCATTGGTGTGCTGACTGTTTTGCAATTCTGCATACAAAATTTATTAAGAATTTTCAAGGCAAGAGCATGTTAGCTGATGAAAATGCCTTGATCAGATTGATACACTTCCATACCACTGAAGTATGTCATAACTCCCAAGTCTGTCATTTCAAACATTTTTTGCATTTGAACCTTAAAGTCATCAATTAGTTCACTTTTTCTTCCACAAGCAAATCATCCACATAGAGAGAAACAACCAACAGTTTCTCACCTTTTGACCTCTTCAAATAAAGTGTAGCTTCACTAACACTTTTCTCAAACCCAAGCCTAGACAGGTATGTGTCAACCCTATCATACCAGGCCCTTGGTGCTTGTTTCAGGCCATAAAGAGCCTTTCTCAGTCTATAGACTTTGTCTTCCTCTCTTACAACTTTAAATCCATAAGGTTGCTCAATAAAAATTTCTTCTTTAAGGAAACCATTCAGAAATGTTGATTTGACATCTAATTGATGAACCTTCTAATTTTTCTGAGCAGCCAAGGCAAACAGGAGCTTGATTGTGTCTAGCCTTGCTACTGGAGCAAATGTCTCCATAAAATCAATGCCATACTACTAACTGTAGCATTTCACCACAAGTATTTCCTTATGCTTGTTCAATGAGCCATCAGGATTGTATTTGGCTCTAAACACCCACTTGACACCGATGACCTTTTTGTGATCAGGTCTGTTCACCAATTCCCAAGTGTCATTCTTATGGATCATCTCCAATTCTGCTTCCATGGCTTTCTTCCAATGCTTGTCTCTGGCAGCTTCTTCATAGTCAGTGGGCTCAACTATTGCAACATTACACCTTTGGTAAATGTCAACAATGGTTCTGGTGCCTCTCATAGGAGCATCATCAACTGCTTCATTATTTGGTTCTTCTTCTGCAGGTTCAAGAACAAAATCTAGTTGATCCTCTTCAATCAGGCTTACTTCAGCACCATTCCAGCTCCAAACCTTCTCCTCATCGAATCTAACATCTCTACTCATTAAAATCTTCTTTGTTGAGGGATTAAACACTCTATAGCCCTCTTAGTACTGCCATAGCCAACAAATATTCCTAGAACAGCCCTACTTTCAAGCTTGGTTCTCTTTTCAACTGGAATGTGAGCATAACATAGACAACCAAACACTTTCAAATGTGAAACGACTGGCTTGAGTCCATGCCAAGCCTCAAATGGGGTATTGTCTTTGACAGCATGAGTTGGCAGTTTATTGAGCAAATACACCGAAGTATTAATTGCCTCAGCCTAAAATTTACTTGGCAACTTGCTCTGAAATAGCAAACATCTGGCCATATCAAGCACAATTCTATTTTTCCTCTCACATACTCTATTTTGTTGAGGAGTATACACTATTGTTAGCTAATGGTGAATCCCAGCTTGCTCACACAGTTTCTAAAACCTGTCAGACACATACTCAGTGCCATTATCAGTTCTCAAAGCTTTGATCCTACAACTAAACTGGTTTTCAGCTAAGGCTTTGAATTTGCTGAATGCTTCAAACACTTCAGATTTCTGCTTCAAGAAGTAAATTCAACAAAACCTGGTCAAGTCATCTATAAACAGGATAAAATACTTACTGTCATTCAATGAATGAGTCTTCATTGGTCCACAAACGTCAGAATGTACTAATTCAAGCTTTTCTCGAGCTTTCCATTCACTATTAGCTGGAAAAGGCAATCTAGTCTACTTACCAAGCTGACAAACTTCACAAACAGTATCACTAACCTCAACCTTGGACATGTCCTCAACCAAGTTCAGCCTATGCAACAAATCAAGTGACCTAAAATTGGCATGGCCTAATCTCCTATGCCAAAGACCAGTGCTATCAGCAAAACTGGTGTAAGCCTTTTTTTCAATTTGATTCACATCAAGCACAAAGCATCTATCAGTCATAGCTACTGTAACTAGCTCCTAACCAAATGAATCTTTAACAATGCAAGAACCATCTCTAAAGACCAATGTGCATCCTTTTTCCACGAGCTGACCAACACTAAGTAAGTTCTGGTCTATGTCAGGCACAAAAAACACATCAGAAATTACTTTGTTACCTAAACAAGTATTGATCATCACATTACCTTTGCCTTTGGCTTCAATCAGGTTCTCATCTCCAATCCTGATCTTTGAGGCAAAAGTTCTGTCAAGATCTTTAAACAGCGTCTCATCAGCTGCTATGTGGTGTGAGCAACCACTATCCACTAACCTGTCACATTTGACTTTGTTTGTACCAGCAAAGCAGGAGACTGTAAAAACATGCTCCTCCTGAGCTTGAAGGTCCTCAGCAGCTTGAGCTTGCTGCTGAGTAGGTTCCTTCCCTTTGCTTCTGCACATCTTCTCAACATGGCCAAACTATTTGCAGCTTCTGTACTGAATATCTGGTCTATACCAACAGTACATTTCTGAGTGTGTGGTCTTCTTGTAGTGAATGCATGGTGGAAACACTCTTTTGGTTGCATCCTTCTTTGGTTTCTCCTTTCTGTTGAGCTAAGGCTTCTTCCCTTTCTAATTTGAACCTGAGCCTTCATTGGCCTTTGCTTGGAAAGCTCCTTCAAGATTCTCTTCCTGCCTATTGGCCCTCCTTTCCTCAAGTGCATACAGAGAGTTAATCAGCTCAGACAATGAGATAGCTGACAAGTCTCTCGAGTCCTCAAGTGATGAAATCTTTGACTCAAACTTTTCATGGAGAGTGGTGATGACCTTTTCAACAACTCTACTCTTACTGAAGTCTACTCCAAGGAGCCTTATGCTGTTGACAGTGGCCATTCTATTGTCTGAGTACTGCTTGATGGTCTCAGATTCTCTCATCTTCAAGTTTTCAAAGTCTCTCCTGAGATTAATCACTTGTTGCTGCCTTGTTTTGCCTGACCCCATGAACTCCTCCTTCAGCTTCTCCCATGCCTGCTTAGGTGAGTTACAGGTCATTATCCTAGTGAAGATTACATCTGATACTCCATTCTGCAAGCAAGACATTGCTTTATGCTTCTTGGAGCACTCTTCACTATGTAGCCTCATCTGAGCAATGGTGGGATTGGCCCTCAATGGAGGTGGTTCAGTATCATTTTCGACCACATTCCATAAATCATGTGCCTGAAGATATGTCCTCATCTTAACTACCCAAATGTGGTAGTTCTCTCCAGTGAACACAGGTGGTGGAGTTGGTGTGAAGCTCATCTTGCTGAAACAAAACCAACAGCTTCAATTTTTCTCTTCTCAAATTTTGTTTTGGCAAGAAACAACCAAGAACAAAGGCCTTTAAATATGACAGGCTCTGATTACCATTTGTTGGAACATTGGCAGCAGACAAAAACAAAACAGTAAAGTAAAAGCAAAGAAAATTGAAGCAAAAACATAAGAGAACAACTGCAAGAATTGTAACTGAAAATTTTCACTTAATTTTTCATTCAAAAATTGAAATATATGAGAGTTACAATGTTAATTTGACAGTTACCTAATAGCTTAACTGCCCCCACTAATATATGACTAATTGAAAACTTAAATTACACACAAAATAGGCTAGCATGTCAGCCATTACATCAAACCAAATCCTACTAACTTTGTTGAACAAAATACAAGTAAACTAAGCAAAGTTACATAGGAACAAAATGAACAAAGCAACTGTTTCATTTGGTTCAGCTTCAATGCTGCACTTCAAACTGCTTTGCTGTTGCTGGTCTTCTTGTGAGCTTGCTGCTGGTCCCATGTTGCATTGCAGGCCAAAGTTTAACAAGGGGCAGTGACTGAGAAAACAAATGTTCTAACCCAGGTATTTCCATTCATTTTTTAATTTCATGACAAATGTATTTCTGCTTCTTCTTCTTCTTTTTTTTAAAATAGAATTAGATCTGCAAAATATGTTTTAACTTATGGAAACTTGTTTTTATAGCATTCCACCATCCTGCTTCTATCTGATCGCAAGTTGTAGTTCATGCAAGATTTTCATCCAAATGTAGGTTTTTTCTTTGGACATTAATTCGGTCATCTTAGAATCCTGTTTATGTTAATTTAAAGCTCATTTTATTCATCATTTGTACACAAGTTCTTGCTTTGTGTAAGTTGGAGATCGGCTGCGTCTTGAGGAACTGTTTATGTTAATTAAAAGCTCATTTAGTTCATCATTTGTACACAAGTTGTTGCTTTTATCAACCTCATATGCATTGCTCAGACATGAAGCAATTAGCTTAAACTTTGTTGTAAAGGGGTTTTTAGTCTAATCATTTTGGCTTTCAACCAGCGCCCAAGTTTACTCGCAGCTTATATTATTTCTCTTAAATGTTTTTGAACTCACTCTTAACAGATACCATGTTCGAAATATTCCTTTGTGAGATCTTCCATACTAAAAATGACTTCCTTCCGACAAATGATGAATCCAGACACTAGCCTCAAATTTCTTCTGACAATCTTGTGTTAGCTACCATGATCCACGATCATGGCATCAACCTCAAATTTCTGAAGACTTGTTAGCCTCTTCTGCCAGTGCATTTCTTGTATTATTAAGCTAAAAAGTTGAAGAGGAGAAGCAGTATTTTTCAAATAGAGGAAAACCTGGTAAAGTTTTTTACTTCATTTCCAACTTTCATAATGGATCAAGATATATTCTGTGTCAATGATTTACATGGTGTTCATATTCACAATCATCTCTCTGTTAACTTTTAACATTATCTTTTGCTTCATGTGAATTCAGACATTTAGTTTATTTTTTCTTGTGAATTTATATGATAATACAAAGCTTGGCTTGTGCATTTGTCCCTTTTCAATACAATTATATCTACAAATAAGATATAGGTTGGAAGAGAATGAAGAACTTGAACTTTGAAGTTTCAGGTCATTTCTCTTTCAAATACTTGCGTGTTTGTACTACCTATATGACTTGGCCGAGGGTTTGAGTACTGATATGTACCCGACACATGTATGCTCAATTTTTTTCTTAGATTTTCATGTACTTAGAATCCTTGAAAAATTATATTCCCATTCTTATGTTTGGATGTGCATCAGATGTTGGACACAGATACTTAAAAGAAAAATGGAGAGTTGAAGCAACGTAGATTTGAGGTGTACCATATCACTTACTGTTACATGTAAGACATCGTTGTCAATTTGAGTATATTATTGCTGATTATTTATGGTCTGTATTCGAGCTAACATAGAAGCTTGTTTTTTTCAAGATTATCCTCCATGCAAAGTTCAACTGGTTCAACAAGACATTGAATGTCTTGCAACAAGTTCGTCGAAACTTTGTTCTGAGAAAGCAACGTGGGAATTAAGAATGTAAGCTGTTTCCATTTTAAGACATGGGACTTTGTTGATCTTTTTTATTATCAACTGCAGATTTAGTTCATGCAGAACCTCATGGTTCATCCCTAAATCATCTGTCTAACAATTTTGATTACTTTGAAGGTTTGGCATCAAGCACCTCGTACGTCGTATGGAATTTGGATTTATTATGTGCTTAACTTTGAACTGTATAAAGAATAAGGTTTTCAACTCCTCTTATTACAGTTATGGAATCAGTGGCTACTCTGAGAAGATAGATTCGGATTTCAAATATAGTAGAAATTATGCAGTAAGGAGACTCTGAATTACTTGTTTCTCTTTAATATTGTTCTTATGATCCTTTCCGAGGTTTTCAAGTTATTGAGATGTAATAACAAAGTTTGAAGCTCTCTAGATTCCATGAAAATTCAAGGTTTTAATGAATCTTGAAATGGCAGGAATAATTTTATTTCAAGACTGATGTTTTTGAACATTAATTCAATCATCTTGAAGTACACTACTTCAAGGATGATCTTAAGGTAATTCAATCATCCCTTTGTTAACTCTTTACGTTATCCTCTGCTTCATGTGAATTTTGATATTAATATGTTTTTCTTTTGAATTTAAATGATATAGGAAGGTTGAATTGTGCAATTTTCCCTTTTAGGTTGGAAGAGAATGAAGAACTTTACCCCATAGGTCATTTCTCTTTCAAATGCTTACATGTTCGTACTACCTATATTATTCAGACTCCGGTGTGAATACAAGAATGCATCTGACACGGGTATGCTCTCTTTTTTAAGCTTTCCGTGTATTTAGAGAATGCTTGGTGGATTATATTCTCATACTCATATCCAGATATACATCAGATGTCGGACACAGATAATAAGAAGAGTGAAGAATTGAAGTAATGTAGATCGGAGGTATGTGTACTTGTATTGCAAATTGAGTGTATTGTTGCTGGTTATTTAGGGTTCTCATTGGAGCTAACATAGAAGCTTGGTTTCTTCAAGATTATTCACCATGAAAATTTCAACCGGTATTCCACTGGCTTCAGCAATGTTTCTGTTAACAAGTTCATCAAGATTATCCATTGTGAAAGCAACATGGAGGATGATCTTACATTGTTCATACTCTTCATACCAGTGAATGATTCGAACATCTATTTCGTTTTCGTTGCAACAAGCAGAGGTCAATAACAACTGCCACCCACCATCTGAAGGCCATGCTGGTGTCAATAAATTCTTCTTCAAACATTAAAGAGCTATATCAAATACGAATATGTTCTTAATCTACATGGAAAGACAAGAAAAAGGTGGAAGAAAGTCCATCTCAAACAGATTGCATATTGCAGAATTTGAAACTGAATTGCTTATGTGATTGAATTCAGATGTCTGTTATAAATTCTGGGTTCTTGTTCCATACAAAAGTTTACTTACAATTGCATTCCCTATTTCATACTTAATTTCTTGTAAACTTTTGCCTAAATTTGTCTCCTCACAGAACCGTAGGTAATCGGAGCTTTTAAGAACATATGAAATTATAGGATATATTTATTTTTCAGAGTGAAATGTGAGCTTCGGAAGTGAAATTGTTTTATGAATATTTTCATTTTTTTTTTCATTTATTTGAAAATTTTTGTAGGGCCATTATATAATCTTTTCCCATTATATAAACTTCATCTGCCATTCTCAGGATTTAAATTTGATGGGTTCTCCGGTTCCAAACATGGAGGCGTCCATTTTGACGCATCATCTTTTTTTTTTTTCATTTAATGAGTTTCATTTACATATAAGATATCATCATTCAAATACACAGAAAAATTTTTAAAAAACATTCTTACACCCAAGTGTATGGAAAACTTAGAGAAAAAGGCTGAACACATCTATATAGGCCACATCCTATATCTGATACTTGAGTAACATAGATTCGGGTATACTTGCTATTCAATTCCTACAGATGTATTTGGATGTATAACCCCCTTTTTTTTTTTGATCTTAACTTAGCTGCCAAAAGGAGTATACTTGTAGAGTTTTGGTATAAGCTCAGAGACAGGGTGATCAACTTCATGCATCTCATTTGTAAATTCATGAGCAGTATCTTATAGAAGTGTTTAAATCTCCCTGTTGTGGGTTTAATTTGAAGTTAGTTGAGGGAGTCCCAGGATCTCTCTCGACTCATTTAGCGAAACAAGTTGCTATATGTTCTAAAAACTAGCAAACTAAAAAGTTCATCATTAGGTTGCAGCTAATTTGGAGGAATTCAGCATCTCATGACGTCCGTATGTTTTGTTTCATGTTTGAAGTTAATCGCGAATGATATGGAAAAAGCTGGCTTGGTGATTAAGGATATTCATCTTCTTTCGAATGGTTTGTGCAGATTGTGGTTTTCATTTCCAATGATGGTGATTAAGGATATTGAAATTAGAATCTCAAGGAGCGATAAACTAATTGAGAGGTTGATTAGGAAAGGGAAATAGAGTTTGCATACACTCCCTTCTCTTACATCTTTCTATATCTCATATTCAGAAGTAGAGATGGAGTGTTTTCCAGATGAACATCTGCTTCCCTCTTCTCTTACATCTCTCAACATATTTAATCTTCCAAATCTAAAGAGGTTGGAGCATAAGGGTTTTCAACACCTCACCTCTCTTTGCAATTTGTCTATCTACAACTGTCCCAACCTCCAATCCATGCCCCTAAACTCCCTCCCTCTCTTTCTCGTTTGTGTATTAAGAAATGTCCTTTGCTGGAGGAACGTTGTGAAAAGGAGAAAGGTAAAGATTGGCCCAACATTTCCCACATCCCTGTCATTCAAATTGACGGTCAACTCATCATATAGAAGGGGCCGTGAGTGAGAAAAGAAAATGTCCTGACGCTGGTATTCGGGTGTCAGTACAGATATGTCTCTCACCCAAATATACTGTTTGTTTTTTAAAGAATTCCATACATTTACAGAATCCTTTAAAAAGATGTCATTCTCGTACTAATGTCCAGATATGCGTAAGATGTTAAACACAGATATTTGGAGAAAATTAAGAATTGAAGCAACATGGAGCTAACACAGGTCTACCTCATCACTTGCATTCAGTTACTTATATAATTGCTGGTTATTCGTGTTCCTCATCGGAGCTAACATAGAGCTTAAACAGCCCTTCTACTGCCTTCAGCAAGAGATTGAATGTCTGATTAAAATCTGGGATTATGAAAGCAACATGGAGCATGTTCCTTTTTGTTGTAAATATGAGCCACTAAAGAGTGAAGACCTTGCAAGCCCTTTTTATGGAAGACTTTGTTATGTTATTCAGACTGGATATAATCATAAAATACAAAATGTCTTGCTGAATTTCTGGGTTATTATTCTTCCATACAAATCGATTTCATCTTTCTTTCCCTTTATTATAGTTAATTTCTTATAAACTCTGGTTTAAATCATTGTTGAATGTTTATTGCCATTTGCCATGTTAGAGTTGAGCCCAATCCAACAGCATTAATATCTGCCCAATCTTCATTTTTGAAGCTTTGATGAGTTTTCTTTGAAGGGAAAAAAAAAATACTCAAATCCAAATCAAAGGTAGTGCTTATGTGGCTTTCATGCCACATGTTATATGACTGAGTCACAGTATTATTGACCAATGGTTGATTAACCACGGTATTAATATGATCATAAAATGGTAAAGACACCACTTCTAA
>JABEZY010268891.1:0-11463 GCA_013467495.1 Gossypium gossypioides | reverse complement strand
TAAGTGTTTATTACTTTAGATATCACAACCAAGATCTTGTTTTGGAAAAAAATTTAAAACTCTGGTTTTCCCTAAATTTATTTTCCGCTGTGTTTTCCAAACCCCTTTTTTTCAACAGTCTCGGCAGCATTTCTGATGTCTCACCATAACCGCGGACTTTATCCTTTCCTTATGTATGTCTCTTTCCTTTATCCAACTGCCTTCCAGATCATTCTTAAAGATTTTCCCCACCTCCCCCTTTGGCTTATATGATAGACATCCTGGTTACCACCCTAGTAACCTTTTCGGTTTTAATCTTTCTTGTCAAACATAACCTCCCTAGCTCATCCTAGACAAACTCTATTTTCTTACATTAGTCCGGACGGACTTACTGACACTTCGTTAGTGGGTTTAGCTAAAGTAGTCCCACCCCATTTGGCAAACAAGATCTTTTTTTGCCCTACATCTAGTTTGCGATGTTGTTTGGGTCACCCCCTTATGACCCGCCCTAACAGAGATACTCTACTATTAAGGTACATACCCACCCGTTGTAGATCGCCTTGGTCTACAGTACTTTGCTTACTGTCATCTGAGCGACCATCCAAGCTCATGATTTCTCTTACATGCTGGTTCCCTACAATACTAGCCATGTGGCTGATACTTCTTTAATAGTTTCTCCTCAAAGAGGAATGGTCTTGGTAGACAAATTTGTCACCTATGTCGTTCTTAATAATACCTCTAACATTCTAAGTTCCTTTGATCACCTTCTGGCAGATCATAATGACGGATCATTATATGTTGCCCTCAAATAAGTCTTCTTTATTTATCTATACGCCAGACACTACTGTCAATTCTTTTCCCATGTCTGGATCATGTTGGGTTACCTTCCATGAGTCTCATGGCTTTTCTGAATACTGATTTGGCGGACTATTCCAATTTCTAGTACCTTTACCTTGTCCAACGAATTTCTTTAGAATTCATTTGTTAACTATAGTTTGCCAAAATTGACAATTCCCTCAACCCCTCTTTTTTGTGTTCATGTATTTTCCATACTTACCGCCTTGGCGATCTATCTCGTTTTGATGTCCTAGTGGACTACTTTGTATTTATGGTTCCGACGATTTATCATGCACCTTAACTGAGCTACAGTCTTGCTCAATATATCCTTGTAATTATCATCTTGGTGGACTTGTCTGTGTCGTTTTGACCGAACCAGGGTCATACACCTTATGAATCCATGCTTCACATCCTAGTAGATTTCCTCATGTTTAATTTCCCGGCGGGCTATTCATATTGACGCAGTCGAATTGCGGTCTTACACAGTATAATCCCATGTTTATTGTCTTGGCAGACGCTATTGGTTGCCATAGCTGAGCCATGGTTTATACCTCGAAATCCCTGTTTTACTATCCTAACGAACTAACCTAGTTGTCATAGCCAAGCCATAGTCTTGTACCTCAAAATCCCCATGTTTACTGTCTCGGTAGACTAACCTAGTTGTCATAGTCCAACCATTTTCTTACACATATATTCCCCGTGTTTACTGTCCTGGCAGACTATCTTAGTTGTCATAGTCCAACCATGGTCTTACACTGTATATTCCTCATGTTTACTGTCCCGGTGAACTATATTGGTTGCTATAGTTCAACCATGGTCTTACACCGTATATTCATTGTGTTTACTATCCCAGTGAACTATCCTGGTTGCCATAGTCCGACCATGGTATTATATTGTATATTTCTCGTGTTTACTGTCATGGCAGACTATCCTGGTTGCCATAGTCCAACCATGGTCTTAACCGTATATTCCCCGTGTTTACTCGGAGCTTCGTATATCACGGTTTGCTCCCAACAATCCCGGATGATAGAATGTTAACAGAATTTTAATTTCTCTTATTCATCCACCTATTCCTCCATTTCACCATTCTAACCTTGATGCTTGAACACCGTAGTGTCCTTTCCGCAAGGCCTGGAGCTTCACCATCACGGTTGCACACAACAACACCTTATGGAGGTATCTAACAAAATTACCATTTTTCTCATCCTAACTTCATCTAATCCAATTAATGATTCCCTTCCATGTTCCATTATTTAAACATGCGATGCATGCATTCCACAAATAGAATGTCATTGATTCATAGTCAATTTATGCATATTGAACTAGACTGGTGGATTCTCATATGCTTATTGTCTCAGGGGTGGAGTGCAGAAACTCACCTGACACTTCTTTGCCTCCTCCTTCGCTTAACTTTTTTGAACGTTAGAGCTTCCATTATTTTGGAAGTTTAGCATGATAACCAAAATCATAGGTTAAACTTAGTACGTTTAAGTTAAAACCCAGTTTTCCAACAACATGCAACACCCCTAAAATGGTTCAGGAAATCCTCAACTTTATTCCTTGACTTACAAACACCAAAGGTCTTAGCATCTTACCAGTTTGCTGGATCTTCCTTTTCTACTCGAACCTTATGACCATCGCCTCATGCAAAGCTTTCTCGTAACTATCTCTTCTTGGAGCCTCTAAGGAAAAGGATAAAGAAAATAGGGAAATGATACATAATGGAGTTGAATCATCACTAGTAAGTCATTTTCCAACTGTTTATAGCCCTTCTAGCACGGTTTTCAATCGTTTAGAAACCATCCATTAGCAATCATTTTGTCTCTCACTAAAGAATCACCTAGTTTTAATCTAACCAAACCAGAATTAGATTTCAGCCATTTCCAGATTAGTTACTATTTTTTCTTGATTTTTCAATAGAGACCGCCAGCTTACAGTCTCTTTCAATTTAGTCCTAACTCTTGTAAATCTTGGGTCAATTAAGAAAAATCTACGTGTTACAATATTTTTCTTTTTACCATCACCTCTATATTGTCATTCGAATCTGTCTTTCTAAGTGTATTTGCATAGTCCCATAATCTATTAAACTTATAGCTTACTCTTTCATTGATTTCCTCCAGTGCCCATCTTCTAGCCTTGTTGCATATACCCCTATACAGATCGACTTTCAACTCTTCGTTGGCTAGTTTCTACATTTCAGTTAACTTCAGCTTTGGAATCACTCTGATTTTACTTAAGAAATGTTCTCCATCAAACTTGTAAGATGCCCTTTTGTTTTTAAAAAGTTATTGAACACTCGTGGGTTTCTATGAGTTTCTATAAAGGTTTTTATCTTGTAAAACCCATCACTATTATCTACAACATCATATATTCTAGAAGGGTACCCATCTTCCCTACACCTAGCACTAATCCTCATTTTTATTCCTAAGATAGACAACATCAAACCTCTTGTTTACTGCATACTTTGCTAAAGCAGTCTTAAATTCCTCTAATCCATTAAACACCATACCAAGCTCTAAATGTGGGATTAGGTTAGTAGGATCGAAACATACATGTTGACTTTTTCTACATACTACCTCACCATTTGAATCACTTCTATAAGACCCCAAATATGATGAATCAACGTAATCTGTTCCCCCACCTGGTTCATCTAAAACCTCATCATTTTTCTCTCTCCTTTCACTACGTTCACCTACATTTACACCATCACTATTAACCCTATTTGTTGCTTTTGTTTGGCTCTTTTTCTTGCCTTTATAATTTATATACCAATCCTTGATATTTGATATTTCTCACCTCTTCATCCTCAAATTTTTCCCCTAAAACCCCTCAATGCCTAATGAGCTGTCTATATCACTATGCTCACTATTTCAGAACTTTCTTCCCCACGCTGAGCACATGCATCATTACTCTCACCCAACTCTAGTCCCACATTAGATTCCCCACCTAACTCGGTAAATAGTTCCCTAACCCCACTATTAACTCTTTCATTACAATTTAATTCTTCATTACAATTTGGTTCTTCAACCCCACTATTTAATTTTCTTTCCCTAGTGGTAGGTAGCAACATGGACCAATAACATCAGGTGTGTCTACCTCGTGTTCAACATATATATGTATGAACCCTATATTTCTAATATGGTTAATTATTGCTATGAATGATGAATTATCATAGAAAACACTTAATCTTTTACTAAAATCCAACCCACCTTCATAGTAAACAAAGTTCTTCACAACTCTATACCCAACTTCCCCTACCATCTCACACAAAATGTAATAACACAAAAAATCTAGGTCAAAATTCCATTACAACACTTCCCTCCTACGTATGTTGCACAAGGGTTTGTGATAAAAGTTCCACCCAAAAGCATATACACCACACTAGCCCAAGTCATGATAAAACATTGCATAGGCAAAATCAGTTAGATAATAAAGTCAGTTACATAATATAAACCGTAATAAACATAACATACATAATATCCATACTAATATACATACATAATATATATACATAAACATTAATATACATAATATCCATACTAATATACATACATAATAGACATACTGATATACAATTGACTAACCTTTCAGCCTCAATCAATTTCACCTTAAAAAAAATTCCCTTCGATATGGAGTTCTCTGCATACACACGAATACCAACAAAAAAAATTAGAAATCAATTATAATACGAATAAAATATCTAAACAACAAAAAATCTAAGCACTATTGAAAATTGGTTCAACATTAAACCAACACTAAGAAACCATTACAAATTGTTAAGCATTCTTTAAACCAGAAAACCGATGGTCCCAATAAAAAAAATTGTCACTTTCTGAGGATTAATCAAAATCCAAGCAGTGGAAAAAACAATTTTTTTTTTAAAAACACATAATAAAAAGCACATTTTGAAACCAATAAATTTTAAAAAATTATGTTTTTTAAATGGAAAGAAAAAAGAACATAAAAAGGCTGAGTAAAATATCAGTAATCGACGATGAAAATAAGGTAATCTTGATTCAAATACCACTTCACTGAGATGAAATGCTAAGTAATCGATGATGAAACAAGGCCTTTTTCTGTGAGATGATGAATAATTTTTTAGATGGTTGGGTAATCGAAAGGGTTCCTCAGATGGTTGAAGGATGAAATCGAAAGGGTTTTTACACAAATGTTGAAGGATGGAAACGTCTAGTGAAATGATTCAATGTGAATAAAATAAAGAATTAGAGATAGCGTTTTATGTTGAAGGATAATAAAAAAGGTCTAGTAATCGAAGAGGTAAGGTTTGTTCAACAATCAATTCACTAACCGGTGGAAAACATTTAATAGATTTTGATTTTTTTTTTATTTTCATAAATGATGATAATTAATTTAAGATAAATGATTTTAGTCATTTTTTTCAAGGGGACGGGTCAAAAGGGTCTAAGAGGGTAATGCATGGCAGCGCGCGATTGGCTAGAGTTGCCACGTCATAAAAAAAATAACGCTATTAGGCTCAAGTACCAATATAGTGGATGGAAAAAAAGTTTGGGTACCAATCTGGGACAAGAAAAAACCATAGATACCAATCTAAAAGAAGTAGACAAGTTCAAATACTAATTTTATATTTAACCCAAAATTCTAAACTACTTGCACTGAACTTGCATGTTCTTTTTGGATGGAGACCAAGTCAAATGTAGAGGACTTGGAATTTGGTCTATAGATAAGGCTTTAATTATTATGTTGGTGTCGATTTTAGGAGGAAAACATTAGCTTGTAGGGTTCATGGCCTTAAGGTAATTTGAGAATGAATCACTCGTGAGTTTATAAGTATGCTCTGTGGTTCTCATACTATGGTTCTGCACATCAGAAATTAAGCTTAGACCAAATGATTAATTGTTAAAAGACTCATGAAGTATTTTGAGTAGAGAGTTGATAGCTAAAAGGCAGTGCCCGTTTATGGCCATGGAAGGCTTCGTTTTAGCATAACATACTTGCTATCATCTCTATGCTTAATCCTGTTCCTGCAGCTCTTTCCTACTTTTGGTATTAGAGCTATTTTCCTAAATTCATTCTCATTTTCCTTCAGGTGTAAATCAAGAAATAAAGAATTATTAAAATTATGGAATCAAACAAAGTTCTTAGTCGTCCTTCAACTTCTATAGCCCCAATCACTTCACCTTCACCTTTACTTCCATTAAAATCTCACTCATAAAAAAAGATCTCATCTCTTTATAAGGTAACTTATATTTCTGAAGAGGAAAAGATCAAACCCACTGATCTTCCACTTGTAAATCCTTATTCTACATACCATAAACCCATTTTCTCTCCTATAAAAAGTATTAAGTCTCTAATACATACTAAGCGAAAAACATTCGTGAATATGTGCAGTCTTGCAAATTTGACAAATATCTCATCCATGGTGGCCAACCGGAGCAGTTTGTTACTCTGGATATTCTAGCAGAATTCCCTAAATCATGGCTAGAAAATGTATATACCCATATCCATTTTGAAGCAATCAGACTCGCTCTAAACTACCATGGTACTTCAAGGAAACCAATTGTTGCCAAATTTGCCCTTCATGATTCCAGATACCACAGATATAAATATGCATGTATTGGAACTGTTGAAGAAACTTTGAGTTCTGGATTAATCACAGTAACTTTATTTCCCAATTTCACCAGGTCACTTCAAGATCCTAATCTGATGGATACCTTGAAGGTTCAAATCCAGGTAGTCAGAGCTGAAATGGTGGAATCAGCGGTCACTGTTATCCTCCATTACCAGATTGTTTATAGAATTTAGGACCATGCTTTTAAACTTTCTAATCAAGGTTCTGATGATTTACTTTTAATTTCTGTAAACACTAGAGAAGAACCACACTATATCCATGTACTCAGACAGATTCCGAAAAAAGAGTTATTAAAATTCTTACTAGAAAAATGGGTTACAAACTATGAACAACTCCAAGAGCACAGACAACTAGTCAGATCTACTAAAAGCCAGATAGTGTCTAAGGGAGATGGTACCAGCGAGATCAAATTTGACCACGGCCATCTTAGCCAAAATACATCCGGAACTCCATCAGTGTTCCCTACTCAATTGATGATGCAACCATTCTAACACTCTAGTCCAAGACCAGAAGTAGCCTTGATAGAAAGTTTCCAAATAGATGGGAAACCTTTGTACATGTTCAAGGACCCAACAACCAGACACTGTCCATGGGATCCAATGTGTTCATGTGAATTATGTACAAATCTGAATTTTGAAGAATGCATCGAGGGTATGAACAACTCAACCTACAAGCCTCATAAGAAAAAAGAGAAGTAAAAGAAAACAAGAAACCCAGCACATTTGATTTGTTTTTACAAATCAAAACTCAAAAAGAAAAAGAAAAAAGAAAATAAGAAGTAGAAGAGTAGAAAGAAGATAAATCCTTGAGGAAAATGCCTATAAATGAAGAACAAGAAGATTCTCCTACACCAAATCAAGTGTCCAAGTCCCTGATGATTAAGGAGAATAAAGGCAATTCAAATCCTTTGTCAACGTTATTAAAGGATTATAACCAGCAAACACTCCCCAAAATAACTGTTTTACAAGAAGCCATAGATGAATCAAACTCCTTTGAAGAATCCAGTGAAGATATCTTAGAATCTTCTAATGATATCACAGAAAGAGAAGAAAGTCAAGCGATGGCAACCACCCAACCAGAAGTGAAAGTGGAAATATCAAATGAAGAAATGTGGAATATTGGTGAAACATCAGATGTTAGACCTCCACCATCTATCTCAGGAGGAAAAACAACCTTCACCCTTGATGATATTCCAACTTCCAGATGGCCAGGAAGACTCCAAGAGTTTCACTCATGGCTTGACACTAGAAAATTGACAGAAGAAAGTCATTACAATATCCTGTTGGAATTTGTTTCCAGATTTACAGGAATGTTAAGAGACTGGTGGAATTCGATCAGTCAAGTAGATCATATGCAATTTCTGGTCTTAAAAGATTTATCCCAAGCCATCAGGATTATCCATAATCATTTTATTGGAAATTTTAAAGATCTCCTAACCCTAAAAAGAAAAGAATTATTCAAACGAAAATGCTGCTCTTACAAAAAGAAAGACTTATCTAGGCATTTCCCTGCTATGACCAAACTTTTTTATTCACTCGATCTAGAGCAAAGTCTTAAACCTGCAGTTCTCGTATCCATACCAGAGCCTTTTCAAGTTGCTATCAATCAAAGTCTCCACAGGTAAAATAGAAACATCCTCAATCTGACAATGGGAGAAATCCAACAAGAAACTTATGTTGCTCTTGAAGACTTATGCAATAGGAAAAAGGTTTTCAAAGACTGTCTCCATGGTGACAAGCGATTGGACAAAGCCTATGATGATTTTTACCTGCAAATCAAGTGTGGACATGAAAAGCATTGCTATTGTAGGATAAAGAAGGAAAGAAATTTTAGGAAATTCAAAACTCCTCGTCTTCCAAAATCTTTCGAAAGGAAAAAAAATAGGGATATTTGAAGAAAAAAATATCTCCAATGGGAAACAAATCCAATAGGTGTTACATTTGTAATCAAAAGGGTCATTTTGTAAAAAATTACCCAAACAACAAAAAGGGGTCTAAGGTGATCCAGCAAATCCAGCAAGAATCAGGAATTAAGATCAAAGAAGAAGATGATCTCGAATCCCTTTTTTCCATTGATGATGAACCAACGGAATAGTCATTATGTGTAATCCAAGGAATGGCCTTAGAGTCAGATTTGTCATCAAATGATAGCTATATGATTAAAGCCCAAGAAGCCTAGATCCTCTCTGTTACCACAAAAGTCTTCATTCATCACATTCCAATTTCAATCTATTTGGATAAATACAGTAAGCCCATTATTGTTATCGCCTTTATAGATACTGGAGTAGCTGAGACTATCATGAATCTAAAGATACTGCCCATAGAATTTTGGAGGCCGCAGGTCCATTATTTGAATTCAGCGGCAGATCAAGTCTTTGCGACCCACTGGATTAGTAAGTCCATTAACATCCAATTTTTCCCAGGATGTTCTGTAAAAACTACAGTATTGGGATTTGACCTCCCTGGAAAAGACCTTGTGGTTGGATTTGACTTATACACCAAGGCCCAACATATGAGGATACTACCAGATGGAGTCCATTACAAAAAAAAATGTTCAAACCTTTTGTCCAGATTCCCATATTATTTATGATTCATGAAAAAAATATCCAGGAGATAATTGAAGAATTAAAAAGCAAGGCATGTGCTGATTCACATTTAGAATTTCTTCAAAAATGTGAAAATCCTTTATGAAAAAATTAGGAATTCTTCATCACACTTTCTTTCAAGAAAAATGAAGATATCAACCCCACCAAAGCTAGCCACACAGGGATGAATCCTGAACACCAGAAGTTAGTTGAAGAAGAATGTCAACAGTTACAGCAACAAGGGTTGATAGAAGGTTCAAATTCCCAATGGGCTTGTAAAGCTTTTTATGTCAACAAAAGAGCTGAACAAACTAGGGGAAAATTGAGGTTGGTTATTAATTACCAGCCTTTAAACCATTTTCTCCAAGACGATAAATTTCCTTTGCCAAATCGGAATTCATTATTCTCAAGTCTTGCCCAAGCAAAGGTTTTCTCTAAGTTTGACTTGAAGGCTTGATTTTTTCAATTAGGAATTAACCCAGAAGACAGGCCTAAAACAGGATTTTGTATCCCTAATAAGCATTTCTAATGGAAAGTAATGCCTTTTGGGCTCAAGACTACTCCATCATTATTCCAGAAGGCCATGATAAAGATTTTTCAGCCCATTATGGACCATGATTTGGTCTATATTGATAATATACTTCTTTACAGTTCAAACCAAAAAGCTCATGCAGAACTATTACTACAATTCAAATAGTTGACACTGAAATATAGGATTATGTTAGCTAAAATAAAAATGCAGATCAACAAAGATGAAATTGAGTTCCTAAGCATGAAGCTCAAAGATGGAAAGTATCAGCTAGACAAGCATATTGCAAAAGAATTTCTCAAATTTTTAGAGAGCAATTTATCAAATAGACAAGTTTAACAATTCTTAGGAATTGTAAATAATCTCAGAGATTTTATTCCAAAAATCTCTAAATTTACAAATCATTTGAGAGAGATGTTAAAGAAATACCTTCCTCTATAGAGTATAGCTCAAACCATGGCAGTAAAAATACTTAAAGAATAACTCCAGCAACTGCCACCATTACATATTCCATCAAAAGGAAAAAGAATTCTCCAGACAGATGCCAATGACAAATATTGGGGGGTCACACTCTTTGAAGAAAAAGAAAGAAAAAGATACCTTTGCGGATATAAGAGTGGAAGGTTTTTTAATGCAGAAATGCATTACCATTCAACCTTCAAAGAAATCCATGCAGTCAAAAAAGGTATTTCAAAGTTTGATTTTCATCTCATAGGATATCATTTCCTTATAGAGATGGACATGTCTTCCTTCCCAAAAATGCTAAGGTTCAAACAAAAGGATGCCCCTTATCATCAGCTGTTAAGATGGTCAAAATGGTTTTCCGAATATTCTTTTGATGTTAAACACATTAATGGAAAAACCAACGTTTTAGCTAATTTCTTAACCAGACCACCTGAAAAAATCCTAATGATGACACATTCATCCTCATCTTCTCAAAAGAAAAAAGCCACCTCATCAAATCCTCCACTTCCTTTCAATACTCAATATGTGCCACCTAATTCACATCCTGAACATCCACTTGAAGTATTGAGTCTAATATTTGAAAAAAGGTTTTACAAAGAAGCCCTGAACATGATGTTTTCTCATCAACTTGATGTTTTCAAAAACTTTGGGGGATTATACCTAAAACCTTTGGGACTACATCTAGAATATCCATTTATTCATCTGATTAAAATTCAACTTACCGAATTCCCTGTTGAATTAAAATGGATGTTATGGTATCTTACCCACTTATATGGCATTGGGATACAATTTGATATATTGGATCTCCAATATTTTCTAACTGTTGCTTATCAAGGATAAGAAAACCCAGAACTCCAGAACTTGGCTGCCTTTCTTAAATGGTTTTATCCTTTAAGTCAGTGGTTGGATATGATTACCTTGACACCTAAACAATCCCAAAGAACACCTCATTCAAGTGTAGTAATTATTTTCTATAAACCACAATATTTCATGCAAAATGGTGCATCAACCCAATTAGGAGCATTACCAACGGCTTGGATTCACAAGACATACAGCTCAGAGGTTGATACAAATCCTTATGACTACAAAGCACTGCAAAAATATCTCTTCTAACTCAACAGAACCATTCCCACGGAGATATGGCCACGAGGAGATGTACTAGCACCTTGGGACTTTAATACAGAGCCACCGACACCCTATCAGATGGAGTTAAAAAAGACACTCAAAGAGTATCAAGAAAATATTCCAGATCCAAAAGAGTGGTGTAACAGCCCAATTTTAGGCCTAGTCGGAACAGTGGTTTCGGGACCACAAATCCGACGAGGAAAATTTTGTTTTTATTATATTTTTATGGTCTAAAATTTCACGGAATGATTTCGTGAAAATTTCGTTTAAAAATTTCGACGTTTGGGCACTCAATTTAGCCAAAAGGACTAAATTGTAAAAAGTGCAAAAGTT
>JABEZY010268789.1:0-13625 GCA_013467495.1 Gossypium gossypioides | reverse complement strand
GATGAAGCACTAAGAATTTATATATATTTGTGATATTATTATGAATTATGTGATTTAATTATAGGTTATAATTAGATAAAAAAAGATATGACCATAAGCATATGATAGTTTTATGATTGGATTCACTTCAAAGATCTCCTATCTAAAGCTCGTTATGGTTGGATACATCTGAAGTTGCAAGTTTTTAAAGTTGTGAGTATAACTCTACAGTATTCATAATAAGTTCTCAATTAAAATTACGTGGAAAAAATATTATTGATGAGAACTTGCAAGAGAAAACTTATTTAACTTTTCATGCTTCAAATGTACTCCTACAGTAGCAATATTGTGAAAAAAAATTCAATAGATAATATCATGTTTACTTATGGTTGAACAAATGTTTTTAATCTCGAAACCTAACCATTCCTTGGACGTGTATGTAACAATATGTAATAAATGCGAAATACATAATCTTGGACGTGTATGTAGTAAGTTGGACAATAATAATAGTCAAAGGGTATGGTCGTAATAAATGTTCTCACCGCCAGAGGTGGAAAAATGAAGAAAGTAAGAAAAGAACAAGAATTCTCAAGAACTCTTTAAGGAGTGGAGTTAACTTATGCTATCAATATGGAATGGAAAGTCATTAGTTGCGTACCTGTCGTACACCTAAACATTTAGTTGAACTCTATCAAATTTCTATCAAACAAAAAGAAGATAATACAAAAATGAATAATAAGAATGATGTTGAATAAAATTTGGCATACCAGGTTGATAATTGTGACAAATCTAAACAATAAAGGGATACTGGCATTGTCTTTATTATGGTGATCATTTTAAATATTAACATGTCAATTTTAGGATTTTTATAATCCATATTGAGGGATTTGTTGCTAGAATTTATTGTTATTAATACTCATTACTAAACTTTAAGTCAATAATTTGATTTTGATATTTATATGCAATCTTATGGTCAATTTTTTTAGGATTATATGTATTTTGTTAAAGACAGAATCTCGAGTATGAGTTGCATCCTTTTTGTCAATTGTGGCACTCATTTCTTGATTTTTGGATATATTATTAGTAATATTTCTTTTTTCACCACTAGAAGTGAAAAGATAGAGATAACTAAGAGAACAAGAGTTCTTGATATAAACTTTCAAAGAAGAGAGACAACTTATGTACGAAAATTCATTGGTTATATACCTATTGTACACCTGAAAAATAAGATTCACTCTCAAAGTTTACTATTAATAATTTTTTATTAGATTCAAAGTCTACTATTGGAGTTTAATTTGCTTACTTATTGATAAAACCGTCAAAAATGAACGTAGAACGAAAAATGTACATCTTTAAATATTAAATCGACTTGATATATAGTTTAAATATTTGAGATAGTCTTCTTTTTGAGTTTTGATTACATGGGTTACATATTGTTTTAAGCATTTTATTTGTTCATGAAAATGAATATTAACTGCTTTATCGCTATAGTAGGTTTTATAATGAAATAATATATTTGACTAAAACATATATGGTATGCAAATTTGTGTTAATAAACCAATGAATTTTATGATTATTCAAATTTGATTTAGTTCAAAGAATTGTTAAAAGTAGTAGTTCATAGGTTTTATATTATTCCATTTGTTAATTATTTAGAGAAATGACATGAGCAATTGTAAATGAAAAGTTCTATGAGTATGAATGGTTGGATTTTGAATTAAATTTCATGCATGTTTACGATGATGGTTATGAAAAAAATGCTAGTTTTTCATTACGTCATATTTTTATATTTGAAATGTGACCTTTATTCATATATTTAATTTAGTCTTGTTTCTATACATGACCTAGCTAGTTATTCTTGGTAGTTAACTAATTATGCAAAGCTCTTGTTAAAAGGGCTTTAAAAGTATTTTAAATTGATTTCATATCTTCTTAAGGCTAATTAAAATAATGAGTTATTCATTCCACTAGTTCTGCTCCATTCCTCGAAGTGAATGTAGCAATACATAACAA
Organism: Gossypium gossypioides; assembly: GCA_013467495.1. Classification (NCBI taxonomy): domain Eukaryota; kingdom Viridiplantae; phylum Streptophyta; class Magnoliopsida; order Malvales; family Malvaceae; genus Gossypium; species Gossypium gossypioides. The sequence continues at coordinate 11,633 of JABEZY010268789.1, read as the reverse complement.
TTATGAAAATTTAACTTATTGTCATTATTGACAAATAGATAAAAAGAAGATGGATGATTCAAAATACTGCCAAATGTTTATTCTTACTATAGAATGCTCAATGATTTATACTAATTTATCATTCCTTGAAGAAGATGATATCTATATAATCTTATTTGTAACAAATATGATATATATGTTGGATCCGGTGCCCTAAGTGTAGTATTTTAGTTTAAGTACACTTCTAATTTTTTCGAACAGATTGGTTAAGAAATTTATTTATGAATTAAATACTTTGTACAATTATCTTTACATGGTTTTTGCACGCAAAGTACAATATAAGCAAATGTTGTTCATTAGTTGTCTAAATGTTTAACTAATACTAAGCGGTATTACGTGGTCGGATCGTAGTAGAGAAAGACAAGTTGTATTAGTAGACGAACCTAAATATGTCATTAGTCTAATCGAAAATGAGAAAACCGATTTAAAGACTAATATGTCGTCTATCAAGTCCAAGTGGAGAGATGCCTTGTCTTGGGCATCAGAGCGGATGACTCCTAGAAGATAGAGACATAGATGTGACTAACTGGACTAATAGTACATCGAACATGACCCAAGCAGAATAGATCCTAAATTTGTTTATGAATTTATGCACTTGTGATGTTCATAGTGTGACATACCTAAATTCCGAGTGGATGACAGGTTATGTATGCGTGACTTGTACACTTTGATGTAAGTAAAAGCCTGAGTTCAAATAGATAAGGAATCAAAAGCTGGTGCATTGGGTGTACAAAATCTGTAGTATGTAGTGTCATTCACAATAGTGGAATTCATAGCCCAAAACATGGGTAAATGATATTCTCTCATTGGCATTACATGGTTAATGAAAAGTAAACGTGGTCACGGGTCGTCCATTTTTGTGATGGATGACTTGATCACTATTTGATAATGATTGACTTTTCATGAAGGAAGATGTAATGATTACCATAAGATAAAATAGGATCATATTAGGAGAACAAATATTATCTCAAAGAGATCAAGGATATCCTATGAGGGTAACACAGTTATGACAAGATTATTGGACGAACATTGAGTAGTTGTTTTTGTAATGGTATGTTGTTGGGGAGAGCTCAGTCACAATACTATAGTAGAATGACTTTGTGACTAAATGAGTTTATAATTAATAAGCGAAAAGCCAGAACTTAATTATAAATCATTTGAGCCTCAACTACATATGTGTAATTGGTCCCATTGCTAGCTCGTTAAAATCATAAATGAATTGCATGTTTGAAAAGAAATGAACGCAATGAATAGAAAAAGAGAAATGAGAAACATTCAGGAATGATTATGGTTTTCTCAGAAATAGAGAAATAGAATCATTGGGAAATGAATGTAGGTTCCCAAAAATGGAAATGAAAATGAAAATAGAAACTTGCAATCCTATATCGGATTACTTAAAAATGATGGAATAATGAGTTTATGTTTTTGGACTGTTTTGAAGCCCAAAATTGAAAATAAATCATTTGGTTATAGTGAACATGTTGAGTTGTGACATATTGAATGAATTTTCTCAAAATTTTATCGGGGGTAAAATTGTCATAAATTTTACTAGGGTAAATTTGGAATGAGAAAATTATTTAATATGTAAATATTAAAGTTTATTTTGGGAAATAGAAAAATTGAATCGGGTTGATCATATTACAGAGTGCTGGGTCAAAAAGGCTTAAAAAGTACTCGTAATTGGACCCGATGTGAGAGAGGTTCAAAACCCCTCATGTAAGGAGGTGGGATGAAAAAACCCTAGTATTATTAACTAGGGTTGACTCCCCCTATATCCTAGTTAAACTAGAATATCATTTTTCTAGTAGAAATAAACTTTTACAACTCTACAAGATTTCTACATTCTCTTCTTGTAAATAGATGGCATCGATAGAGTTATGAACGCAACTTTTGAGAGATTGTTTTTCTGTTGAAAAATAGAGAGAATTTATTCTCAACAATTTTACCGATTTTTGTTAAAGAAGAGAGAATTTCCGTTTTCACCCCAAAAGGAAATTTTTTTCTAGTTCTGTGTTTTAGTTCAATTGGTTCGAGCCCACACTCAAAGCATTTCATGGTACGAGAATAGTGGAGAAGATCATTTGGTTGAAAGCCAAAAAAATTAAGGATTCGCTTATCCAAAAACACAAGTACAAATTCGGTTAAGGTTTATTGCTATAAATATCACAAATTGAGTCGGTTTTCAAAATTTTAATTTCTCAGTGTGCACGAAAACTATTTTCAAATCGAATTTTTTTCTAACAATTATTATCAAGAGCCAAGTTGTGTTATGTTTATGGTGTAAACCAAGGCTGAATCTCTCTTTTCATCTTGTTTGATTAATATTTGATAAGATATAGAAATCTTGTAATTATTCACATGTTTAGGGGAATGTATGTGAATGAATGCAATATTATATATATTTGTTATATAATTTAGTTTTTTTCCAAGATTGTGGTTTTTAGGAAATAGACCGTGGACTATGATCTCCATGTAGGATTATTTTTTTATTTATAGAATTATTGTGAGCCGAAAACGGACATAGGACATAAATGTAATTTTCCAAAAAAGAGTCCATAACGAGAAGAAGATGGAGCAATGACTATCGAAGACACAATGAATGCCTTGTGATGAAAAGCTATGTAATTTTTGTTTTTCATTTATTTTCTAGAAATAGAACCATGAAAACCTTGGCTGACAATTTTATTTTATTACCCATCTCTTCATATAATTGTTTACTAATTTTTTATGATATAATTGTGATATATATGTATGATATGATTCACAGTTGATCTATCAAAGATAAGAAGTGTGGTAATGAGAAAATACATGTGTTTTATTGTTCCATTCACTTTTTTAGGTTATTCGATTACTGTTAGAAGTGTGGTAATAAGAAGGTGCATGTCTAGGATTGGATCTGGCAAGGAAAGACTTTGTTTTTAAGTGGTCAAATATGACTCACCTCCCTTTCCTGGGAACATACCTGGTGCGCGATTCACATTTAGTTCTTTGATTTTTCCTTTAAAATAAAATTTGTGAAGAATCAAGATTGTTTGATTGACTCTTACGAACAATTGAATGTGAATATTATAAAATTGTCATAGCATTTCATGCATACATAAGATAAGCATGCCACATAGTTTAGGAAAGAATGCCACATGTACTTGTCATGCATATATTAATCATACATGATTGAAACTGAAAATTAAAAATCTTAGATCATACATGATTGAAACTGAAAATTAAAAATCTTACATGTTTTTTAAAATATTGAGTGGGAGAAGGTCCCTAAACAAGACATATGACCTCCATCAATGGTCTTTTGTGATGGCATGAAATGGACCTGGCCCAAGGTAGACGTTGTCACATGGATTTCATTGAGAAGACTTCCTAAAAGTTAGTGTAATTTCTTATGATCATATGATAGTTGGATCGGTCCCTGTGGTAGGTATTATCATGTGATACATTAAGAAATTATGTCTTCAAAGAAGACAACTAGTCACAGTATGCTACTCGGTGAGATTGTCCCAAGATGACTTATTTGTGGTGCATGATGTGATAGGTGTTGAATTGATGATTATACACTGAAGATAATCTAATTAAGTAACTCCCCAATGAGCTATGCTTAAGTTAGAATGATGGTCAAACGTTACATGATTATTAGTATGTTTGAATACCTAAGGAATTAGGTTCATATACTAATTGGATGGAAATCCATATTTTTACTAGTTGATCATGACCACCCAAGATGGCTTGATTTAATGGGTGTAAGAATTATCATTGCAACGACTTACAAATGTTTCAAGGTTTAATGTAAGACACATGCATCATCTTAATACATATTGTAATGTTGCAAAATGTTTTCAAACATTTGCTTAATACAAAGATATTAATATATGAATGTTTTATTTTTAGTTTGAAAATGACACCAACTCCCTTATTGAACATACTTGCTGAAAATAAATTGAACGGAAATAACTATAAGGAATGGAAAAGGAACCTGATAATTGTCTTGAGCTACGAAAAAGAAATCGACTTACAGTTCTTAATAATAAGTGCCCATCAGCTGCTCAAGTTAAGGCTAGAAAACATTGGGAAGAGTCTGATAAGATAGCTTGTTGCTATATGCTGGCAAGTGTGACCAATACTCTGCATAAGCAATTAAAGAGCTGTAAGAATGCTAAAGCGATTCTAAGATAAGCTAGAAGACATGTTCGGAGACCAAGGTGCCTTGACTCGACAGTCTTCCATAACCAGCTTGATGAATGCCCAACAAAACCTCGACACTCCAGTCAAAGACCATATGATCACTCTTATGGGCTACTTACCGAGGTGACGGACAATGAGGTCAATTTGGACCAGAATACTCAAATTGAAATGGTGTGCAAATGTTTGTCAAAGGATTTTACTATTTTTCGAGCCGCATATAACACTAGCAACAAAAACCTGACGCTTACACAACTCAAACAAGAGTTACAATCCTATGAGTTGAAGTTGAATGGCAGTCAGCTGGTCCAAAGAGCAAAAGTGAATATAGGCGTCGCTTCTTCCTCAAAAGGGAAGGGAAATCGCGCTAAGAAAGGTAAGACTAAGGTCTCTAGGCCACCACAAGTAGAAAGGAAGAGAACCAAAAAGCCTAAAGACTTATTTAAGTCTAAATGTTTCTTTGCAGCAAGAAATGACACTCCAAGGCAAAATGTAAAGAGTGGAACAAATACCTAGCTACCAAAGGCAAATGCATGGAAATCTTGATGATAGAAGCTTGTTTAGTGGAAGACTCAATAGACCAATTGGTCATTGATTCGGGAGCTACTAATCATGTTTGTGTTTCTCTACAGTGGTTCGAGGAGGTTAAAGATCTTAAAGATAAAAGCTTATCGTTGTGGACCAAGAACAGGACAAGTGTGGCAGTTGAAGCAGTGGGAGATGTACATATTTATTTTGATAATTTTAGGAAGATTATTTTAAAAGATGTTTTCTATGTACCAAGTTTCAAAAGAAACTTAATTTCTATTGCATGTTTATATAAAGACGGCTTGACCATGACTTTTAATAATTAAGTTACAATATTTAGAAATCACAATCTTATCTTTAATGGATGAATGTCAAATAATCTCCATTTTATTAAACTAAAGATGTACACACTGCTTGAGACTAAAATATCGAATAAAAGACTTAAAACTTCTCACTCTAATGAAACGTACCTTTAGCATTTGAGACTTGGTCATATTAATCGAGAAAGAATCACTAGACTTATGAAAGAAGACATGTTAAGTTCGCTTAAAGAAGTTGATCTTCCACAATGTGAATCTTGTTTAGAAGGTAAAATGATTAAGCGATATTTTAATGCAAAAGGAATGAGGGCCAGAAAACCCCTAGAACTTGTTCACACTAACATATTTGGCCCCATGAGCGTTAGTGGAAGAGGTGGTTATGAGTATTATGTAACCTTTATTGATGACTATTCTAGATATGGGTATGTATACTGGATGCACCGCAAGAGTGAAACATTTAATAAATTCAAAAAGTTTCGTGCAAAAGTGGAGAATCAACTAGTATTACCCATTAAGGCATTTAGGTCTAATCGAGGTGGAGAACATTTATCTGATGAGTTCTTAGGGTATCTCATAGAGAATGAGATTCTATCCCAGTTAGCCACGTCAGGCACTCTACAACAGAATGGCCTAGTAGAGAGAAGGAATCGAACATTGCTAGACATGATACATTCGATGTTAAGTAATTCGAAGTTACTAATCTCTTTCTAGGGACATACGGTACAAATGAATTGCTATATTCTGAATGATGTGCCAACGAAGGCAACATCGAAAAATCCATACGAATTGTGGCATGGTAGGATGCCAAGTCTAAAACATTTAAGGATTTGGGGATGCCTAGCCTACGTATTAGATAAAGATGTGAGGAAGTTGGACTCAGAAAAAATTGTGTATGTTTGTAGCATATCCAAAAGGAACAAAGGGTGGTTTGTTTTATAACCCGAAAGAGCAAATTGTTATAGTGTCAACTCATGCTACTTTCCTTGAAGAAATTTACATGAATGACTTCAAACATCAAAGTAAAGAGGTACTTGAGGAATTTAGAGAAATATACAAAACCATACGGAAAAGATTCTAGAACCAGCTCTTAATAGTAGACCTAGAAACGATCAGCAACATAGGGAACATAGGCCTGAGTTCTTCCAATCTGGCAGAAGTTTTTTTAATACTAAGTCTGTCGAAGAGGAAGATGATGACCCACTCACATATGACGAAGTGATGTAGAGTGATGATTCCAAACTCTGGGAAATAGCTGAAAGCTGATATGGACTCTATGTATTCCAATTCAGTGTGAGAACTTGTAGACTTACCGGAAGGGATAAAACCCATAAGGTGTAAGTGGATTTACAAGAGGAAAAGAAATGTGAATGGAAAATTGAAAACTGCCAAACTTGTAGAAAAACATTATACTCAGAAAAAAGGCATCAATTACGAAGAAACCTTCTCTCCGGTTGTCATGCTCAAGTCAATCCACATATTAGTATCCATTATAGCGACTCTCGATTATGAGATCTGACAAATTGATGTCAAGATAATGTTTTTGGATGGTTATCTTGAAGACAACATCTACATTATGCAACCTACAGAATATATAGCTAAAAGAGACAAGCATAAAGTTTGTAGATTGCTTAGATCCATATATGGTCTCAAGCAAACATCCCGCTCATGGAATTAAAAATTTGATCAAGCGATCATGACTTTTATGAACCTCGTGTTTACAAATGTTAGGGGATGGAAAGGTGATCTTTCTCGTTCTATATGTCGATGACATTCTACTCATTGGAAATAATGTAGGGACATTATCATCGGTTAAATTATGGTTAACCCATCAATTTAGCATGAAGGAATTCAAAGAAGCTAATTTTGTTCTAGGCATTTTAATACTAAGGGATCGAAAGAACAAAGTGATATCACTATCTCAGGCTTCATATATAGACAAGATATTGGAGCATTATGCAACGATTGATTCGAAGAAAGAAAAAAAACCTTCCACATCGTGATTTCATATCTCTTTAGAGGACTGTCCTAAGACAACGAAAGAAAGAGAAAAAAATGAGAAAGGGTCCTTATGCTTTGGCAATAGGAAGTCTTATGTATGCTATGCTATGCACATGCCCAAATATCTATTTTTTCAATTGGGTTGATAAGTCGAAATTAGGCAAATTTAGGTCCAAGACACTAGCAAACATTTAAGCATACACTCAAGTATTTATAAAAAACGAGAGATTATATTGTTGTGCATTCCGGAGAAGGTCTCACTCCTATGGATAGACTGATTTTGACTTCCAAACGTGTCAAGATTCGAGGAAATCGACATCGAACTATGGTTTTGTACTAAACAACGGGTCCATAGTGTGAATAAGTGTCAAGCAGGCTTACACTGATACCTTCAGTGTGGAGGGCCGAATTGATGTATGGAAAATCTATGACACTATAATAGTGCAGACATAGCTAAACCTAAAAGAAACTATATAAGGATAAAACATATTAAGGAAGACGATAGTTTTCGATGGAATAATGGATTTGTTTTACCAAGACTCTACTAGTTAAACCCTGGGGATTTGTTTTACCAAGACTCTACTAGCTAGAGAGTTCTCTGGGAAATACGTGAAGGGGCATAGAAATGTGAAACATGACTCATCTACTTCATTAGGGCAAGTGGGAGGCTATTGGATCTAGTGCCCTAACTGTAGTATTTTCGTCTAAGAACACTTGTAATTTTTTTCGACTAGATTGGTTAATAAAATTATTTATGAATTAAATTAATATACTTTGTATTATTTTCCTCATATGGTTTTTGCATGCAAAGCAAAATAGAAGCAAATGTTGGTCAATGGTTGTCTAAATGTTTAACTAATACTAAGCGGTATTACATGGTCGGGTCGTAGTACAGAAAGACAACTTGTGTTAGTAGACGAACCTAAATATGTCCTTAGTCTAATCAGAAATGAGAAAATCGATTGAAAGACTAATATGTCGTGTAACAAGTCCAATTGGTGAGGTGTCTTGTTTTGGGCATCGGAGCGGATAACTTCTAGAAGATAGACACATAGATGTGACTGACTAGACTGACAATACATCGGACATGACCCAAGCATAATATATCCTGAATCTGTTTATGGATTTATTCACTTATGACGTTCATAGTGTGATATTCCTAAATCTTAAATGGACGGGAGGCTATGTATGCGTGACTCGTACATTTTTACGTAAGTAAAAGGCTAAGTTCAAATAAATAAAAAGCCGAAAGCTGGTAACTTAGGTGTACGACTTCTATAGTATGTAACGTCATTCACAATAGTGGAATTCATATCCCAAAACATGGGTAAATAATATCCTTTCATTGGCATTACATGGTTGATGAAAAGTAAATGTGGCCACGGGTCATCTGTCTTTGTGATGGATGACTTGATCACTATTTGATAGGGATTGAATTTTCATGAAGGAAGATGTAATGGTTACCATGAGATAAAATAGGATCATATTGGGAGAACATATATTATCTAAAAGAGATCAAGGATATCCTATAGGGATAAAACAATTATGACAAGGTTATTGGACGAGCACTGAATAGTTGCTTTTGCAATGGCATGTCCTTGGGGAGAGCTTAGTCACAATACTATAGTGGAATGACTTCATGACTAAATCAGTTTATAATTAATAGGCGAAAAGCCGAAACTTAATTACAAATCATTTGAGCCTCAAGTTCACAGTCCAATCGGTCCCTCGACTAGCTCGTTAAAACCATAAATGAATTGCATATTTGAATAGAAATGAACGGAATGAATAAAAAAAGAGAAATGGGAAGCATTCAGGAATGATTATGGTTTTCTCCAAAATAGAGAAATGAAATCATTTGGAAATGAATGTAGGTTTCAAAAAATGAAAATAAAAATGAAAATGGAAACTTGCAATCCTATATAAGATTACTTAAAAAATAATGGAATAATGAATTTATATTTTTGGACTATTTTGGAGCCCGAAAATAAAAATAAACCTTTCGGTCATAGTGAACATGTTGAGTTGTGACATATTGAATGAATTTTCTCGAAATTTTATCGAGGGTAAAATTGTCATAAATTTTACTAGGGTAAATTTGGGATGAGAAAATTATTTAATATGTAAATAAAAAAATTATTTTGGGAAATAAAAAAAACTGAATGAGTTTGGATAATATTATAGAGTATTGGGTCAAAAAGGCCCAAGAAGTATTCTTAATTGCATCCGATGTGAGAGAGGCCTAAAACCCATCATGTAAGGAAGTGGGATGGCAAAACCCTAGTATCATTAACTAGGGTTGTCGCCCTCTATATCCTAGTTTAACTAGGATATTGTTTTTCTAGTGGAAAAAACTTTTACAATTCTACAAGGGTTCTACCTTCTTTTCTTATATATAGATGACACCGGTAGAGCTATGAACACAACTTTTGAGAGATTGTTATTCTGCCAAAAAATAAAGAGAATTTATTCTCAACTTATAAACATGTTTTTCAGAATAACAATTTTACCAATTTCTATTAACGAAAAAAGAATTTTCGTTTTCACGCTGAAAGGAAAACTTTTCTAGTTCTGTGTTTTGAATCAATTGATTCGAGCCCACACTCGTGGTACAAGAATAATGGAGAAGATCGTTTGGTTGAAAGCCAAAAAAAATTAAGGATTCACTTATCCAAAACCACAATTACGAATTCAGTTAAGGTTTATTACTATAAATATTACAAATCAGGTCGATTTTCAAAATTTTAATTTTCCGCTATGTAAGAAAATCGTTTTCAAACTGGATTTTTTCTAACAATATGCTTATATTATTGTTTGAATTATTTTTTGTGCGTTCCTTAAAATGAATGTCTGCAATAAATCTAATGAATTTTATAATCATTTTTTATCATTAAAGTCAATTTGGATATTTGAAGATTTTGGCATATTCCCTGAAGCGAATATTGCATATAATAGTTTGGAAATTATATTTATTTTATTGGCTTAGTGGGATTATAGTCTTCACATTAATTTAGACATTTCCAATAGTAAATATCACAATAGTATTTATATGTGCATACAAAGTAAAAGGAATGACAGTAAAATTATCAATTTGTCACAATTTATATTGACATTATTAGTAGAATTGAAAATTCATGTTAAAGTAAAATAGAAGTTTACTGATACAAATATATTTACTACTTGGCGTGACCAGTTAGGCCATCTTGGATCATATATGATGTGAAAATTAATTGAAGATTCATATGGACATTCATTAATTAACCAACAGATTCTTTAATTTAAAGAATTCTCATTTGTTACTTGTTCTCAATGAAAATTAATTATTAGAAACTCACTAGCTAAAGTTGAGATTTAATGTCTTGCGTTTCTGAAATGAATATGAGCTTATTCATCCACCATGTAGATGGTTTTGATATTATATGATTTTGGTAGATGCATTTACAAAATAATCACATATGTGTTATCAACTTGCAACTTCTCGTTTGCAAGATCACTTGTTTAAATAAATAATTTCAGATTATGCAATTAAGACAATTCATCTTGCTAATGCTGAGGAATTTATATCTTGGTCTTTATTGATTATTGTACATGAGTTTCAAAAAGCTTTGTAAAAGCTTGTTATTTATGCGCATAATGGTTTAGAGAAATTATTATTGAACACCTCTGATTAATATATAAACTATTACTTATGAGAACTAAACTTCCTATTTTAACATGAGATTATATTGATCTATGTGTTGTACACATCAAGCCAATAAGTTATAAATACTTCCCAGTGAGGGTACAAATGAAGTCGTTTTTGCAAAAACATAATAAAAATATGAAGTTTTTCGCTAAGCCTTAACATTGTTATGCAAATATATAATATTATTTTATGGTGGATGCAATAACCTTTAGATATATTATTAAACTGGCAGTTCATGAAAGATTTAACATGCGTCTAATGATTGTTGTTACAACCTTTTATATGAATCACTATATAGTAATGTTTATATTAAAATCCTTGAAGAAATTTAGAATGCTAGAAACATATAGAAGTTCTCAAGAAATTGTTCATTGAAATAATTTGAACATATGTGGTAAATTTGACTTAGTGAATAGTAGTTGAAGGAGGATTATAAAATGATCCACAATACCTATTTGTATTTTTATAGAAGAATCATGATTAAAATTTGCGATGATTATTGTTGAAACTCCTAAAGAGATCAAAATATATTACTTAAATTTTTCCCTCACTCATGATTTTCAAAAGAATGGTGATATAAACGCTTAACAAATACATTCAAATAGTCATTTGAAAAGCTAATATTCAAGATTGAATACGTAGAATATGATATATTATGTAATTTTTTCATGAGGGAGAGTAAATACACGTTGTACTCTTTTTCCCTTAACCGAGGTTTTGTTCCATTGGGTTTTCCTAGTAAGGTTTTTAATCTGGTAAGGTTTTTAATGAGGCAGCATGTTATACGTATTATAGATATGTGTACTCTTTTTCCTTCACTAGGAAATTTTTTTTTCCATTGGGTTTTTATCTTAGTAAGGTTTTAACGAAACACATTA